>BMAW01051193.1:642419-656530 GCA_019974015.1 Nephila pilipes | reverse complement strand
TATATATATATATATATATATATATATATATATATATATGCAGATTTTTACAGTTTTGTTTAATATTTTATTATTAAAAAGTGTCAACTGTTTTTAAACAGAAAGGTCTTATTTATTTTTGTTAGAAACATATCTACCTTTTATAAACACAACTTGTTTGGTTGGATATATATACTTCCTTAATATTTAGGGCTAGTTATATTAATTAAATTTTTTTTCTTGTTAAATGTCATAAATATCTATTTTTTTTTTTTTTTTATTTTGATTAGACCTTTCTTGTTAGAAATTTGGGTTGGGATTTGAGTTTTTAATCTTTAAATATTTATTCATAAAATAAATGATATTCTATATTTAGTCTTAATATACATTTAGCTCTAATTCAGTTTTAATTTTGTTTTAATACTCCATGCATTTTGCTGTTTCAGTGTTCTGTGTTATATATTTCTTTTAATATGGCTTTTTTGATCGATTATTTTTTTTGAGGTAGTTTTGTGAGTGTTTTGATTAAATCGTAGAAAATCATTGTAATGTTACAGAATGATTTTGGACATTAAGTATAAAGTGTCTCTTTTATTTATTAAAAAAAAGTTTTGTGCTCAAAATATATTACATAATATTTTCAAATTTAAAAAAAAAAACACCCTATTCTTTTTTTGTCATTGTAATAAATTTTTTAGCTTCTGAATTGTAGAGTCTTGCATATTAAAAGAACAATGCTTCAAACATGCAATGAATCATTTAATAGAAAACTGGTCTTTCAAAATTAAGGAAAATATAACTAGTAGTTATGAAAAAATTTAATTTTAAATAGGCTTGGGAACAATATTTGTTAAATTAAATGTGATTATCCTAGCAATAGTTATGATCTGATGTTCCATACTGTGTATGTTGGTATCTTTGAGTTTAGTTGGGAGTGAAGCTTACTACTTTTTTGCAGCTCATTAAAGATTGAGAAGTATTAAGAGCAACTACTTCTTTTTAAAATTCCCTCACCTAGGATTATAAATTCTGATTGAAATATGGATCACATCTTTTCACAGAAAAATGTTCCAATTATATTGTAGCTTATACATTTATTATACAGTGTCTTCAAAATTTAGAAATATTTCTTAAATATACAAGTTTTTACTTAAATGTATAAGGTTTAAAACTTATTTAGTGTTACTTTATAGGATACTGAATCCATTTTATTTGAGAATAAAATTGATTTACTTAAAGATTGGTATTATAAAATGTGCTACTCTATGTATGATAGGAAAATCAGAATGTAATATTAATGTTGGAGTGGTTCTTTATCTGAATAAATGTTCCAAGATTGGGTTCTATACTGAAACATTAAGTGAATATAACCTTAAAACCTTCCTAATGATCATAACATTATTCAAATTGAAGAGAGTTATTTTTTGTGATGGTTGAAATTTTTAATTCCTTCTACCATTAAGTTGAACTCATTTAATATGGAGTATGTATAAAATTCACATATGCCAAATGGCTGAGTTGATGCTCTGCAGAAAAAGGTTTTCTGCTGAAGGCATTCTGCCATTATATGAGCTTCATGGGGTTTCTCAGAAGATAAAATATTTATAAAAGGAATTCAAATGTAGTAAAGATGTTGTTGATTTACATTTGACATAAAGCTCGAGTGAGCATTTTCAGAACAGTTACTTATTTCTATTTGACATTGAATGATAAAGATGTTTAAATAGTAATTGTAAGTTTCAGGGTCTCTTCAAATTAACTAACATCTTTGACTGGTTTGTTTGTTATATATGTGTAGAATAGAAATCTTTATTTGTTTGGAGCTCAATGGATTTGTAGACTTGCTCTCAGTAAATGCTCTTTCAGTAATTAGAGATGTACAAATTATTAATTGCTATGCATATAAGCTTTATCCATTCAATCATTTGCACAAAATTTGTTAGTTCTTTTCTGTAGCTGCAAAGAAGAATCATAGTTGAAGATTTGTCCCTTAATCTTTGGCTGACGAAATGCTGCCATAAAATGATCCCAAGGCCAGTTTCTGTAGGATATTTAATTTATAAAAAAAATGTAGTATTTTCAGTACTTTATAGCATAGTTTTACACTGGTTTATTATGAATTCTGAAGTTATTGCTTCCTCTATATAAAAATAAATACATGAAAAATGAAATTTTGATTTGGGGTCACTAAATGTTCTAAATTCAAAATGTTACATGGTTGTTAATGTTATAAAACAGTCTTGATAACATTTCTCTGCTGTGCATTGAAAATATTTTCTAAAGAGGTTGTGATGGTTTCATATGTGCCTAAGTGTAACAGAGGAAGAATCATACTATCAACAAAGCATTTTGACTTATATTGATTAGGTGATGAAAATTACTTCAATCCTTAAAGGATACTTGATTAAAAATCATTGTAAAGAGAGTGTAAATAGTTTGGACCAAATTGTGGGTTAGTGTTCTTTTTTGCTTAATACTAAAGGATGTCCATTAGTATTATTTTTTCATATTGTTAATATAGCAGCATTTATTGTGTTAACTCGATTATTTGAAAATATGAAAAAGGGAAATCTTTCCACCCCCCCTGACAGTTTGAGTGATTACCAAAGTATATCATACAAACATTGATTTTGGAAAATGTGCCGAAACAGAACCTTTTCTGCCAAACGTAGTCAACTTGTGTGTCTAGAATACTCGACAAAAAAAAAAAAAAAAAACCTACCAAGAAATTTGGTTAATGTATTCGATTTATTTATAAAAATCATATCAGTATCATAGGATTTATATCATGAGAGTAATAATGAAAATGATTCATTTGAACCTTTTGTATTTGAATTTCTAATCCCGATGTGAATTAATCATCATTTAATTTTTGAAAGATTTTGTTGTAACTATAATAAATTTATTTTTTTCTATGGTTGCAAATCAGAAATATATTATTAAATTATTCTAAATTTTGAGTCATATTTAATATAGTAAATAAAGACATGTCCTTCATTAATGGGGTTTCCACCAGGCTTTTCATGTTTCAAATTTCCACCTGGCCATACGATGGCTAATATATGTATTGTATTAAAGAAATTTCATATCTGACAATGGTTTTCTATTGTAATCAGTTTAGGAAATGGTACCTCAAAATTATGTTATCACATTGATAATTTTTAATAATCAATTATTTGATTGACAGATAATTTGTGTATTGTATATTTATTTTCTTAATAATATAATGTAATTTAGTTTTTTTTAATATGAGTTTTCTCCTATTTTTGCTTAATTTTTTGAAAGTCAGTATGGCTAATATATACTAGAAACAGCTAATATATTTTTTTAAAAATTAAATTTTTATTTCAGTTTTTTTCTCTCCTTTTTTTGGTTATGGAAATGCTCAATTATCTTTCATATCTCATGGAAATATTTCTTATGTACAAAATTGTTTAGTTTAAATTAAATTTTTTGAATGTCAATATTTTTTGAAGACTCATTTTACTAAATTTTTGTAAGAAATTGAATTTTACATCCAGGTAAATATTTTTCCTATAAGAATTTTTATATCAAATTATTCAAAGCTTGTTGAAAAAAAAAAAAAAAAGAAGAAAAACTGTGCATTATCAAACTTTTTGTTATTATTTAATATGTGGAAAATTCTTGTGTGTACCATTGAATAAACAAAATGTGTTAAATATGTTATAATAAAAATTTCTATAATCAATTTTAGATTAAAATTGTAATTCTTATGGAAGCATCATTACGAATGTTGAATAATATTAATTAATTATATGAAGAAGTATGATGATAAATGTGATCATCCAAATAAAATATAAACTAGAGCTCTAAGAATTTTATAATTTTTGTACTCTTAAAATTTTAAATAATGCAAATGAGATTAGTCTGTATTTTTATTGGAACTCTAAGATATAGCATATTTTTTATATGTTTTTATGTTTGAAAAAGCAATATATATCAAATCATTTAAAAGTTTCTATTTTTCAAGCAAACTAGTGATAGAAGCAAACTCATAAAAGTCTGTTAAATGTTTTGAAACTTTTTCATTTGCAGATTATTTATTTTATCAACCTGCAAAAGATCGTTCCAGACCTCATCATTTAGAACTCCTTTTAACTCTACCTCCCAATTCCAAATCTGAAATGAGTATTGAATTTGATTTTGCTTTCTTAAAATGGACAGAATATCCTCCTGATGCTAATCATGGTTTCTATGCAGGATCAGCTGTTATTAGTGTATTATTAGATAGTGCTAGAAATTTCTCGAGATTTCCAGAATCTGGACATAATGGGTATTTTTTTCATTTTCTATCATTGTTCATAAAACATATTTGCAATAAATGTGCTCAATGTAAATATTTTTTAGATTGTACTCATTATTTATATGAATATAAAAATATGTATTTCATCTTTTTTATTTTAAAAATACATGTGTGTTTATTTTAAATGCACATTTTTGGTTTTGATGTCAGTTTCAATATCATTTCATTTATTTATGTATTCTTGTTTTTATTTAGTGTAATTGCTTAAGTAAATTAAAATGACAAAATTATAAGACCCAAACATTTGTAAATATGTTCAGCCTCTTGAATGTTATTTATTATTTTTTAAAAAGATTTTATATTTAAAATTTTAATTTCATGTTATAGCAGGTATTTAAAAATCTATCAATAACTATGACATAAATCATGTTTTTTAAAATTTAAATTCTGAGTGATAATTTACATAATGTATTAAATTATTATTAATCGTCTTATATATTGACAATGAATTGAAGCATTTAAAAATTTTCTATGCATTCAGAGTTAGATTGAATTTTTTTGCTCATTGAGAGATATATATTATATTAGTGCAACTTTATACATCTGTGTAATATGTTTAGTGTTGATTTTTCTTTAATTGTCATTTGAGTCTATATTATTATTGAATTTTTGAAGCATTGTTTTATGTATATTTATACTTTTTAATGAACATAATTTAAAAAGTTATTTAATTTTTTTTAGGACTGACAAACGAAACTTTTTGAGAATCTATACTCAAATTTTGCTTGTATCTTTACCAACACCTGATTTCAGTATGCCTTATAATGTAATTTGTCTTACTTGCACTGTTGTTGCTTTAGCTTTTGGACCTATTCATAATATAACTACTAAGAGGTAAGTTCTGATTTATTATGTTCAAACTTTTGTTATATTTTAAAAAAATTAGACTGAGTTGAAAGGTAGTTTTGAAAAAGGATTTAAACAAATAATGGAAATTAAAAATTGCTAATCTGAATTTTTTTCCTTTTGGAAAAAACTTTGCCATTGTGTTTAAGTGTTGCTCCAAGTGAATTAAAAAAGTACTGTTTGCTACAGGTCATTACTGGATGAAGTAGACTTTTTATGCATTTGAAACTATTTTTGGTTTTCCTTGTTATTTATATGAATGGACATTATCTCTTCAGAAATGAAGGGGAAGTTATCTCTTTTTTCTATTATTTTACTGTGTAGAGTTTAAACCAGTTAGAAATTCTTCTATTTCTTTTTTTTAATACATTATCTGAATCCAACAAAAGTCAGTGGCTTTGATTAATTTAATTACAGTTCTTTTAATGTAGTATTAATCAATATTGTGAAAATAAGCAGACATTTGATTTTGCTATATTTACCTCTAGCATATCAGATCAAAAAAGTAATATCTCCAGTATAAACAGCATAGAAATTATTGTTTGCTTTTAGAAAGTATATGTAGAATTCTCAATATTTGTAAAAATAATTGAGAAGAAGAAAGAAAGAAAAATGCTTCAAAAACTGCTGTATTTTTTGTTACTAAGGTACAGATTTAAATGGTACATAAGTTTTATCTTACTTTTCATATTGAAAGGATAAGTTACTAAATTATGCATTAATTCTTAGCCTAATTTTAGTTAAATGAATCTTTTGTAATTGAAGAATGCTGTTTAATCAATAAGATTTTTTTTTATGGCAATTTAGTCTGTAACCAAAAAATAAAATTCTAAATATATAGGAAACAAAACACTAGTTGTATAAAGAAAATTTAATAGTCAAATAATTTTCATTTATATTTTTAAAAAAATATTTGTAAGTATAATAATTTTTATGAGGTTTGAAAAATTAATTTTAATTAAATATACCTTATTTTTAAGATGATGCTTATGATAACATTTATTTTAATTAAACTATTTTTATAGTGAAATTATTTATCACAATAGAAGCTGTTTTACTAAGTTGATATACTTATTAAAAAATAAATGTTTCATATTTTTATTGATTATTGATTTTTATTTTTGCTTTGAATTTTACAGCTTGCAACCCATTGAAGATAATAAAGAAAATTCATTTATCTCTAAATTGAAGAAGAAATTTAAAAAATTGTGGAAATCTAAAGAGGGTGATGAGACTGTTAATGAACAAGATACCAAAAAATCTCAGTGATATTAAATATTTCATGACTGATATCAGTGTCTCATCTGTAAATATCATGCTGATTCATATGATTATGTTGAATAAGTTTATATATTGAAGAATAAAGCAAGAAACTTCATTTATATTTTCCCATTTAATGATTCTCCCCATTTATTTATAGTAAATATTTTCTGTGAGCAAGAGAATATAAAATGTTATTCATATTAAATTATTGCACTTATTTCAATTAAAGTTTTTAAATTATCAAAATGAATATTGTAGGATTTTTTTTTATTTTGTGTATATACTTTGTAAACAGAAATAAAATTTACAGAAGGTATATAAATTCAAAAATTGTATTAGACTAAAAATCAATTAGTTAAATCACTTGTATTTTTGTACGTAAGTAGATAGTAATGCTACTTCAAAACAGCTTTTTTTAGATGAGTCAAATTTGCAATGTTCGTTTGAACACACTTATTTTACTGTTCATTAATTTGTAATGTTCTTTTTCTGATTAAAAATATCTGATTTTGAAATTTTGTTTTATTGTGTTAGAGATTAATTTTTAAAGTTGCATACAATTTTTGTGATTAAAGTTGCAAAATTTTAAAATCCAAAATATATTCTTTGACTTTCATTTGTGAAAGAATCATTTTATGCTGATTTTAGTTATATTATCATTGTAATGTACTCACATTAAACAAACTAAGTTTTCAACATGAGTTGTAATTCTAAATTTGTAGATACATTACTGCCGTTGGTACTTTTTGTGATCTTATGCATTTAAAAATATTTTTATTAGAGGAAGACGTGCCTTACCAGTTTTGCTTGCTTAGGTGATGTTAACTTTGGAAAAAAAGTGCACTTAAAAAGAAAATTTTTAAATGTTGTGTATTTAGCTAATAAGCTTTATATTTTATCTTATTTATTATCACATATGAAAATTCTAGTAATAGTTTAAAACATAACCTTTTTAAAGTTTTAAAATTGATGCAGTTCTAACTTTTAATATTTTTATATGTTAAATGTGATAAATCAACTGAATAAAAACAAATGAATGAAATATTTTTTCTTTTTCTATTAATCAAATCAAAAAATACACAAATGTGAAAAAACATTAAAATTTTATTGCACTCTACGAAAGGTAATTAAATGGTTCGGTACACATTTATGTCAAAAGAGATTACATTCTTGAAATGTACCATGGATCAAAGCTTGTTTTCCTATTGCTTGGGGAAAATATGCTGGCATTCCATCTTAACCATTCACGTCAGCGATAAGTCAAACCACAAAGTTTGGCATTTGTATTATATATATATATATATTTATATATATTACATTATAATTGATTTTGCAGCACAAATAATGAATATTTTTTTTCTAAAAATAGAAATTTATATTTTAAAATAATTTTTGGATCTCAATAAAATAATTCCAACTTTTTCAATTTTGTGTTTAGCTCTAATCTTGTTCATATTAATATTTTCTGCAGCTAAAGTAATTAATCTGTATGATTACATAAAATTTTTTTTTAGTAGAGAACGTATTAAACATATCTTATAAAGAAATTATTTTGATTATTGGCATAATTTTTTCCTGATTATTTATTTTATATTGTATATTATTTATATTATCATATCAGCTAATCTGTTTTCACATATTGTTTTAAATTTTATTACCTTATATATTAATACTATCCCGAATATATAAGAATTTTAGAGCTTCATCGTAACCTTATTTTTTAAATATAAAATTTATTCATTTGAATTTCAACTAGAAAAAAAATTAGATTTTTTTTGCATAAATTTTTACTTTCATAATAACATTCCACCATTATAATAATCTTATCATAAAACTCTGTAAAATAATGCAATAACTTCTAGATTGCCTTTTGCATCAAAGTACACTTTAGCACCGAACCCTAACACATCTCACAAATTTCATACTCTATAACTTCTTTTTAAATTATGTCTACATCAACAGTATAAATACATCACAAATTACCCTAACAGCAATAGAAGTGCTCAAGTGGATAAAACTTTACAATCAACTTTCTATAGAAATTTATTGTAGTGTAACTTTTTATATTGGCTTTTACTTAACACCCATTTCTCAGCGCCTTATAAAATTGAGTAAAATACATAAAAAGCATTCTCCAAGGATCTTTCAAATACAATAATTCTTGAGAATAAGAGTTACATACAGTAAACTTACAATGTTATGAATTTTTAGAATTCTTAATTTAATTAATATATTTATTGAAAGTTTTTCTTTGTGACAAATTTCACATTTGGATATAAGTCTCAACTGTAAAATTTGCTTTCTTCAAAAAAATTCACTTTTAAGCGAGTTTATTGTATGTATTTCATTATATTTCATCATATCTGTGATTCCATGCAAAAAATAATTGCTTCTGAACCACATATTTTGCTCTTTCAATCAAAGCACACATTTTACTATGTTCCAAAATAATTGTCAAGTAATTTTCATATTGAAAACAAAGCATAATACAATTGCTATTGAATAATTTTTTTGATAACTTTATTCAACTTATATATTAAAATAGATGAAAATATTCATCCAGGATCTACTTTTAATCTGTGTTTTTTAAAAAAATTGCTTTTGGAATATATTTTTTGTTTTCTAATACTTAACTTAAATTTTTATATTTGTTCTCAACATGAATAGATTTGTTTGCATTAAAGTTTAATATTCTGAAAATGAATTGGATAAAGTAATATTCGAATAGTAATCAGAATATTCTTATCAAAATTCGTTTTCTTGATAAAAGGTGCTAAACCATTTGAAAATCTTTGGACTTTTTAAAAAAATAATTGTATTCATGTATTTTAACTTCCTGCTTTTCAAATTCATTTTCTTACGGTAGCTGCCTTTTTTATTGCATATGTTAAGGAGTGTTAAATAAAACTCACTTTTGATAGATGATTATGATAAACTTTAAAATTTTTTTTTTATTAAATCCATTCTAATTTATAGAATAGCTTAATTGCTTAAAAACTGATTTAAGTTTAAAGGAATATTCAAAGAGATTAATATATTTGTGATATAGTTTTTTTATGATTTTTTTTGTTTCTCTTTAAAAAAAAATCATAATAATGTTGTTGAATTCATGCAAATGAAGAAAAATTAATAAATGTTTATATAATAGATTGCAAATAATTAAGTTTTGTTTTTTTAAAATAATCTTAGACTGAAAATTATGTTATATTTAATAAAAACCTAGTTTTAGCTGTCATGAATTTAACTGTAACAATGAACAACTATTTTAATTCTGAGAAAATCATGTTAAAGAAAATTTTAAAACTGTAACATAACTATTTATCAATGTTATATTAAAGGTAATGAAAAATTTGTTTTAAATATTTGACATCATTACTTGACAATACTTTTGAATTTACACTTTTCATCTTAAAAAGAATTTTTTGGCACTAATTCTGAATTCTATAACTAATAATGTCAACTGTTTCCAGTAATATATATATATTTAAACTAAATTTATTTTAATACATTTAAAATAAAAAATTCTAAATTGAATTTTTAAAGAGCAAAAACAACTACTAATATCAAATTTAATGTTTGAAATATTTGAAAAAATGAGAAATGTATGAAGCAGAAAGAAAGACCAGCCTAAATTTAAAAATCTAATGAATCTAATCTTATCACATTTATAAAAAGATTTAACAGTTCTGAATGGCTTGTTCATATTAAAAATGTACTTAAGATTTTAGTTAAGAAAAGAATAGGCTGAAATTATGCTGCATACAACTGTAATATGATCCATTTCTGTAACACAATATTTTGAAATAGCATGAAATTCAATTTGGGAAAATAAATAAGCTTTCTACTGAAAGATTTTGAATACCATAAAGAGCTAATTTTTATATTCCTTTCTTACAAACTGAGCATATATCATTCTTTATCAAAACTGTAAATTGTAATACTATAATAACAACAACATTTAATTTGCTCGCCTTACAATATTAGGAGTTGAACAAATATAATCTTAAGTATACATGTAACAACATTCCTTATTTTATTCTAAAATATGTATGAAACCAACACACAAAAGGGATATTTAAGCTTTGTGAATCTTGTGAGGACTAGCATATAAGTGAACAACACACATAAATTTGAAACACAGGTATTTTTTGGCAAGTTAAATGACTAGATTGAGATGTAACAAAACAATAACAATATGTGAACAATAAATATAAAGTTATTTGTGACTAGGTAACAAAACACTGAATAACAGGTAAGTGTATAAAAAGCTTCTGGTTTCCAGGCATCTAGGTAATATCTAAGAATAATACATATGTACAAAGTGAGATGAAAGATCAGACACAGCAAGATTTCAAAAGTGAGTTTAACTCTTCATTTGATAAACATGAATTATTCAGCTTGATGTAAACTTAAAAATAAGAATTGTTTTAAAAAAAGTAGAATTAACACAGAGGTAATCACATTGTAATAACTGAGAGAAGAACATGTATGAAATGTCTATCATGGATGACTTGTTTAAGAAATAAATTAAATTTGTAGAATAAAGAAATTGTGACAGAACCGTCAGAGCATTTGATCTTAAGATTATCTTTTCAGTCTTCTGAAGATTCATTTGAATTGGCACTATTAAATCTTTTTTTTTTTTGTTCCAGTATGCAAATATGAAAGATTTGAAAACTGTTTCATGTATAAAGGTAACCATGTCCTAAATAACTTTATATGTACTTATTAATTCATGAAACAACAGTTAAAATATATTTCTTACCTCCTTTCCGGCATTATTATATGCTTGCCAATCCTACTCTCTAAAACTATTAAAAACTTTTTGTTTCAAAACATTTCCATCTTTGCACACTTCTAACAAGAACGAATCGAAAGAAGGGGATAAATTCTCTTCACGAATCAATATTCTAAAATTAAGTGCAAAAGTAAAATTCTTTTCCTAGAAATTAAAAAAGACTGATTTGAAATTTTTCCCACGAAGTTCAATTCTGAATAATCCAAGCTGCTCAAATAAGATAAGATCATACGCTACAACGCTATTATGAAATGAAATCAGGTAGGAGTAAAACTTTGTCGAAGAACAAAACGTAACTTTTTACTATGTTATTGAAACAGTAAAACAGATAGTGCATCCGTGGTTTAGACTAGGCAGCTTTTTGTTTTCTTTAATATTCTTTTTTTTTTTGAAGAATGAGACGCTCACCCGTATTATCATCTGCCTCTGCAGATGTCGCCGGTTTCTGGAGCTTCAGGAGTAGATTGTGATGACTTCCCTGCCTCCACCACGAACCATCAGTACTCTCTCCAGTCCCTCGGTGAGCACTTCAATGAATTCCATATCTGTCGTTAGTTAAGAAAAATTCTGTTTGAACAGAATGTTATCTGTTATCTAATATTTCGGTGTCAGAGTTGACTCCATTTTAAAATTTCGAAAGGTTAGGATGTTAAAGCCGAAGAGGGGGGGGATTCGCACTATTTCATCATAACGGCTTGATTTTGTTCAATGGATAATATAATTTGAGAACAGGTGTTTTTATTTTTCAGAGTATGAAGTATTTTAATGATTTTATTTATTGCATAGGTATACATAGGGGATCGTAGGTAAAATATGTTACTTTTAGAATGCTAGCACTGCTTTTAGAATGAGTATTGATTATTTGTTGTGTAAAATAAACCATTACCATAAAATTAAAAACTCGTTTGTTCAAATAGGAAGTACAGAAATTCTCTTTTTATTAATCCTTGCAGTCTTTTATTTTGGTATCAGCTGATTTTGTTTTTATGGTGGAAAAGTAACTCTACTTTTCCACCATAAAAACTTTAAAACTTAGAGCTACTTGTAAAGGACATCTCCGAGTAAGGGAAAATTTTGTTGATTCCGGTCCCTTTGAATAGTATATCTCTCTCATTAAAGACACCTCTATTTAAAGGAGTCCAGTAGGTGCCCCTTATTTGGAAGAATATGATGTGAAAATGTGGGAGTTTTTGAAAATTATTATATTTCAACAGAACTGTATTGTAGATGTACACACTTTCATCAACATTGTAAAAGAGCTGAATATTGTGGGTTTAAATTCGTCTTTTAACGAATGTTTATCTGATTTGTAATGTCCATTATTCATTGACAGATGTTTTAATTCTGTCAATATTTCACTTCGCAGCATATTGTCCCTCATAATGCGTAACTATTTATTTGTCAAGAATTAATTGTGAAAGTAGAAATTTTATTCACCCTAAATTGCTAGAACACGGCCAGGGCTTCTTTTTCTGTTGCACCACTTGTATAATTTCTTAAGTGAAATCAGTTCGAATTTCTTAAATACTTATAAAAAAATTATTCAGAACTGAATATTTTTAGTACTGCATTATGTGATAGAAATGGCAATAATTCTACCCTGCAGGAAAAAAGTTTTGTCATAAAAATTAATTTATGGGACTTTAAAAAAAAGCAATTAATAAGAGGAGTGGAATATTGTCTGGAATATAAGAAAGAAAATCAAGTAAAGTTATTTTATTTTTATTACGTTTATGTGTGTGAATGAAGAACTAAAAAGTATAATAATTAAGATCTTTAACGTCTTGGTAATGTCGTCTGGGTTGAATATTTGTTTTCTTTTGGTCATTTTTTTTTAACTATTACTTATTTAGGGTATAATTTTTATAAATATCCTGAATTAAGGCTCTGTTTGTCTGAATTCAAAGAATCAACGAATCTCGGAATACATGCACGTGTTCCGAATTTCATGCAATTTAATGACTTTTTAACACACCTATTTATTAAATTGCGTCTTTAAAATTTAGAAACATTCCATAGAAATGCTACTTTTTCTTTAACATATAATATGAACTACCTATTTAGTGTTGCAGTGATAAGAACATGGAACACATTTTACGTAAGAAAAAATAGATTGATTCAGATAATAAGTAGTATATCAATGCATGCTTTTATCGATAGGATGACGAAATCAGAGTATGATATTAAAAGTGGAGCATTTTTCTATCCGAAAGGTGTTAGGATTTGGGGTTCTGTTCTATAACACAACACGAAGGCAGCCTTAAACCGACAACTAATATATTGTCAAAATGCAATTTGATTCTTTTGGTTTGAATTAAAGTAGTTTTAATGGAGGTGAACTTCGTAATTTTGAACCATGATTAAGTGACAAAGATACTCTAAGCCATGCCTACTATGATATCTTAGCCATTTCAAAAAACATAAAACTAATTTGTTTTTCAGTTTTACGTCTAAAAGAAAAAGCAATGTTGTAAGCACAGTTTGATTAACGATAACTTTTTTTGTTTTTCAGATTTGAAAATCAACTAAATTTTGAGTTTTGAAATTTTTGTAGTCATAGGTATAAAGAGGGAGTCATTTAAGCATGCAAGATAGTCTAAATGTAATAGGATTATTATATGTATCGAAATCACATTATTAAATGAACATGAAAGGATACAGTTTTCTTCTCCAATTTTAATCTTCGGAGGGCCAGGTAGATTAATTACAACGAGTTGAGCGTCTTGCGATTTATTTGTAATTACTTCATTCAGTTTCACAGCAGTGTGCATGCGTCGGACGTTTGCCTCGTCCCTAAAAGAAAATAAGATAATGAAGCATGAAAGCGAAATTTGCATAAAAATTTTAAAAATTAAGCCAAGTGCTTTAATGAAAACGAGCTCTATTTAATATCAATTTAAT
>BMAW01051193.1:624206-639600 GCA_019974015.1 Nephila pilipes | reverse complement strand
GCAACATATTTTGTATGCCACTATGCTTGTTGTGATTTAGTACTACTAAAGTTAACTTCATTAATTTTTTATATTCAGTAAAATTTCGTTAATTCAGTCGGATTAATGGGACCACCAACCGTTATGGGACATCATCAAATTCAGGTTAAACTCGGACGATACGATGGAGAGCTATAAAGATAAAAGAAAAGAAACTTTATGATTTAGCAACAAAATAATCATGTGATGGAATAATTCATAGTAGAGAGATTATATTTTAGAAGACAAAGACACTTAGATCTCCACACATGTGAATAATGCACCGTGTAAAAGAAGAAGTTACTTTAAACGTATAGGGGTTTTTCAAGTTTTTCACCCGATTTTAGTGAAACAGCTATTTTTATAAAAAGCTTTGGAATTTTTAAATAACCTACCTGTCAGTAAATTCATTTGGTTTAAGACATTCTCACTATTCTTGAAGAGAGCAATGAGGACAATGTTACGAACAGGAGTTGATGCTTCCTGTAACTTAGCCTATATATTTTTGGAGAAGATGGATTTACCACGAGATGTCAGCCAGTCAACAAAAAGAGTTAAGCAATGATCCCTTCATTTGTCTAGCTATTTGATGATATTTCGCGTAAAATTTAATTCTTAAATAATTGGTTCCAATCAATTATTTTTTTAATTATAGTTAAACTAATCATATTGTCATCAAAACTTCATTCATGTATCGAAAAATTTAAAACTCAGAACACTTTTTAAAATGTGAGGAAAAAGCTTAATTTTTGATCAGACATGAGTTACAATGTGGCAATTGAAGAGAAACCATTAATAACAAAGTGCCCAGGTTTTAAACTTCATTTCCACATAGTAGATAATTTACCACCGTATACCATTTGTCACTATATTAAGAGGTGTAACTAAGTTTTTGTTACACCTCTCTGTTTTTTACCTGTTTATTTGAAAAGAATATTTGTGAGCAGTCTCTGCCCTTCTATACAGCTCACTTCTTCATCAAATCTTGAAATAAATATTATGAAAATTTGCAGATCGATTCTTAAATTAAAAAAAAATCTTGAGTACGAATCCCGAGTTTTTAATAATTTATGAATTGCTTAACGCGGTGTACCTTGTATCAAATCTGGGTTACACTATATAAATAATTTTGTGCAGTATTATCAAATTTCCGTGTTGACAAAATTAATTATTCTATTTTTCTTCAAATGTATTGGAAGGATTTGGTTAAATATCTTTGACTTGAACAGTGTTTTATTTGACAAAGTTTTTATCTGCTAATCCTGCTTGGCTGAACTACTACGCAAACCAATCTGCATGCGTTGAGCATGGGTTGGTAGGTTTTTTTTTATATATAGGGTTGTATTGTTGATCAATGGCTACGGTATCGGTTTCTCAATTAGAGGAATCAAACTTTGAATAGTTATTGAGGCAGAATGTTTTTTTTTTTTTTTTTTTTTTTTTGTATGTGGATAGACAGTCATTGAATTACTCCACTTGTTGTCCTTTATAAACAGTGTCGTATTTAAAAAAAGGCAATGATGTAAATCTTCAGATACCGTGTTTAGCGACTATCTATAGTTTAAAACAATTATTCTGAACCTAAATTTATATTTTAAGCATGTTGCACGCCTAACCTCAGCAGCACACGTTGAGCCCTGGCGGTTTTGCTTTCGGATGTAAGCCCGAAAATCCTCAAACCCTACAAACTTTTAAAAAAAAAAAAAAAAAAAAAACATGTTAACTGGGAAATAACCTAGTTTAGTGGGACAATAACTTACTGATGTGGTTTACGGAAAAATGTTTTATTAAAAACGAAATTTGCATTTTTTTAATGAGTTAACGACGATGAACTACAAATTAAAACTAGTACCTATTATTTTTCAGAGATAATTAAAATATACTTTTTAAAACAATAAACAAAACTAGCTCAAAATTTTTACTTACACCTAATTTAAACAATTTCTTTCAAGGACTCTTTCCACAAAATCACGAATAACTTATTTCAGATCTACATTCTACGTCAAATTCTCGTTACATACCCAAAATAAATTACATGCATTCAATCAATGCAATAAAATGTAATCCTTTTTTTTTGCAGAAGTGTGTGTGTGATCAAACGGTTTTCTGATATGCAAATCAAGACGATATCATTCATTGAATCAGATTTAAACAGCCGTAACCAAAAAAAAAAAAAAAAGGTTGGGGGCACAGACTATTGAATAAACTGTAATATTCTATTGTTCTCTGCTCTTTTTGCGTACTAAAATCATGTTTCTATATGTATTGGATGATATATGTTAAATTCAGACATGTGCAATGAAATCAAAACATGTCATAATGACAAAATGAGGAGCCATATACTGCATTCAATATGTTTCTTTTACAATATTTTATGCAAACGGTTTCGTAAAATTCTGTTATTTATTAATTTTAGAAAAATGAAACAGAATCATCGGTGAGATCTTCATTTTAATAACCTGTTGTGTAGGTCTTGAGGCAACGCTAATTGAGTAAACTAATTTTTCGAATCAGTCCTGTTTTTATTTACGTGAATTAGCATTAAATAGGATATATTAATCAAACGGGGAAATTAACGTGCTTTAAACTGCTTTAAAACGAATCAAAAAACGTCTCTTTAAATATAAGTAGCATAAAATGATACTTATCTTATAGAAATTGTGGATAATAGTTACATTAGATATTTCTGTTGTGAATAAAAAAAAAAAAAAAAGAGTAGAAATGTGTGTGTGTATCCATAAATGATTTTCTTTTGTGTGCCTCCAAAATATGCTTCGTCTAGAAACTGTATTTTAACGTGGCGCAGGTTTACGGATTTGATGCTTCTCGGAAAATAATTGTACATGACCGCAGTATTCGGATGGCTGATCGCTACCTCGCAGCCGATGTTCTTTCCAACGAGTCGGAGGTTCGAATCCTGATGCCATTAAAGACCTGTCGTGTAGCGAGGCTGATGTTCTCAAATCTGTCGAGGCTTCAAGGTCTTGTTTGGCACTGTGTGGAAATTTAAAGATTGGGTTGCTGGTTCAGGTATCGTAATAATAACTTAACTGAGGCTCAAAATTACGAGGTCCGTCGCCAGTAGCCCTTATGTTGCAAAAGCAACATAAGGGCTACTGGCGACTAGTTAATAAACAATCAGAAAATAGTTGTGCTTTTTTCATTTCAAATCATTTAACAAAAACATTTCATACGATAAAAAAAAAAGATTTATTTATTTATAGCTGTTGATGACGATTTTTCGACTATGTTATAATACAGAATTTAACCCTATCGGGGTACGAATAATACAATGGAATATTTTTTTGAAAATTGATCTCTTTTGAATTTATCGTGTATGTAAATTTTATTTACCACAGTTAAGGTTCCTCTCCTTTGCTTTAAGTGTTTCAACATTTGGGACCTTTGTTCCATCATAAGTGTGCGCTCATACGTGTAAGCTGATATATCAGTATCCACCTGAAAAGGAAATTAATATGTATTTATATAATTATTATATAAAAAGCTTGAAGAATACGAGTAAATTGTCTAATATTTTATTGGCTCTGGTAAATGCATTTATAGAAATTCCTATTTTGATTATTATCCTATATTTTTAAAATCCAGCTATAATATTTAAATCTAATTAAGATGTTAATTTTTTTGATACAAGTTTATGTTTTTTTTTCTTCCTAAAATTAGCCAGAGTGATGTTTATTAAATTTCTACTATTAGCTCACACTCTCCCTATATATATCTTGTTCAAATTTTCAATCGTTAATAAAATATTTTTATTCATCCACCCAAGTTCAAATACATTTTTTAAAAATTGTAGTGGATGACACTTGATGTTAATACAATTTTTTTTCAAATATTAATTCATTTAATTAAATTTAATTGGTGAAAATGCTGTTTAGCCCAACCACTTGGCATGATTTCGAAAATTGCCAAACTTGGCAATTTTTTTTTTTTTGGCTGAACGTTAATTGCTGGAAAAAATTTCTTTTGCCACTTAATATTATGATTCTGTAATATGTATATACATATTTATATTAATTGCAATTATTTAATAAAAAGAAACTGAAATAAAAATTTTCTTTGTTGATCTAAGTAAGAATTGAATTAATTTTTTTTATATAACTTGTTTTTAAAATTATCTCAAGTATTGCATTTGTTTTCAAAAAAATATTCTAAATGATTTGAGAATGTTTTATTCCTTTTTGCGATTTACGTTGTTTTGGATGAGTAAATAATTTAATGAATGGATATCATTTATACCCAAAATTGATATTGCTGAATTTTTATACTGATTTTAAAATAACTTATTTTTTTAGTGCTTTAAAATGAAAAATGAATTACTTATGAAATTTTATTACAACAATGAAAAAAAAAAAAAAAAAAAAAAGACACACACATATTACAAGAAAAAAAACTTATCGCATTCAAATAAAAAAAAATGTAATTCCCCCAATGGACAAAAATATGTAAATTATACAACGCTAATTTACCATTTCAACTACTTCAACCTCCGCGGTTATTCGCAGATGATATAAGAAAGTTGACAAGTCTTTCTTCATTTGAATGCTGTTGTCTTCCAGCTCTGTGAATCGGCGAGTAAAAGAATAATACAATGAAAAAGAAAAAAAGATTCAATAATCTTAGAATTACAAATCAGTGATACTTAACGAAGAATTAGAGAATTAAAATAAGATTATGTATACACATAAGACTATATAGTTTCATGTTTTGTCACAAAAAATTAAGAAACATTTTTATTGATATAAAATGTGAATTTTGTTTCATATTTCCAAAATTCGAAATATTTTTTGGCCACATGAAATTTATAATTGTATGAAATACATATGGATTATAATAAAACGAAATATAAATGATTATTTTCAATTCAAACATCATTTTTTTGTCATGTATTTAGATCATGTTAAAGCAGTTAAAAGTTCAAGATTGTTTTTTTCTGTTCAAATATCGAAACACAATTTCACATTGCGAATTTAACAAAGAGAAACAGTACTTGTATGTGACTTTTCTAATTTTATTTGTGTATGTTACGTATATCCCCATTAATATTCCATAATTTTTTTAAAAGTCAGAAAAAAAAAGAAAATAAGCTCAGTAAACAAAATATTTATAATAATAGTAGAAGATAATCAAAACTAATTTGGATTTTGGGATTTTCACTGCATAAAAATGCAATAGTCAATACGTGTAGAATGTTTTCTTAACTATCTGTATTTATGAAACTTATACAAAATGACTGAAAATTAAAAGAAATAAATAGACATAATATATATTTAAATTTCTTAGACATAATAGAGATGAACTATTCTTATGAGCTGATCAATCCTTCCTGTGATGAGAAATTTTGTCATAGGTTTGATTTAACTTTTGAGTATACATATTTGTGTGTGTGCTTAGTTATGTTTTTCCTAAGGGATCAATATATTTTATTCCAAAATCAAAACTGAAAGGATTTAAATCTATATAGTTACATAAATTAGAGCATCGATTATCCGAATACTGTTAAACCGAAACATCAGCTAACCAAAATTTTTAATGTCAGCAAATTCAAATTTGCGTGCCATGTAGAAGTTTGACTTTCCCCGTCTTGCCAACTGGCCTGCGTGACTTAATCTCTCTTCAATATTGCCATCAGTGGTGTTTGAGCCCTTGCTTGTGACAGATCATGTTTTAGTTGTTGTGCCATTCTCAATGGCGACTAAATGCAAATGTGTTGTTCTCAATGTTGCCAATAAATTTAACAAAATACACCGATTGAAGAATGGTGCTTGTGGATTAAAAGATTGGCTCGAGAATCTGGAGTTGGAAATGCAACAGTACCAGAAATTAAATAGAACAGTAAGCCATTACAAAATCTGAAAGTGTAATTGACAGGGAAAATGGAAGCTTGATCTGAAGAACGATGAAAGAGAGAGAGAGAGATGAAAAGGCGAGACATTGAGAAGGTTATGAAGTGGTTAGAACAACAAGAAGAATGCGTTGTCCTATTGCTGCCTTTAAATTATTTGTGGGAATTAGTAGCAAAAAACGAGTCAACTCTGAAGCAAAAGAAAATTTTGGACTTCTTTTTCAGCTATACAGCTACTTTAAAGGCCATTTTGAGCTTGTCAAATAGGCTAGTCTGATTTTTATGTTAGTTGTAAAACATGTGATATTATAGAATTTTGTGTTTTAATATATCTCCTTCATTAAATTAAATTTTTTTGATATCAACAAAGCATTAGATTTACTAAAGCACATTTTGATTGTGAATTGAGATTAAATGAAATTGCTGTTATCTATTTTTTGAAATATAACATTATTGAAACTCTGACCTGTATTTATTATTATGTAATAAATATATTTGTACTCTTGTAATTACGTAATTGAATTTAAAAGTATATGTATTATAAATATTTTAAACTCTGAAATAGATGGATCACCACTTCACAGATATTTTGATATTTGTGAAATATTCATATTCTATACAGACTTGCTTTTGATAAAAAATTGCTTATATCTACGGTCCGATTTTTTTTTTTTAAATAACAGTTAATAATCTTTTTGCGAATGGATGTATTTTTAAATTTTATTGTATTTTTATGTAATGTACTTTATAATACAATAATTACGATTGGATTATTTCATAATAAATACACATATACTTTATAAGGGATCGTTAGTAATACTTTATAGTATCTTCAATACATAATTTTTTTTCAGTATAATTAAAATGCAAAATTCTTTTAACCAAGAATTATATAAATTCTTTCATTTAAGAATTTTTATTTAAAAGGTTTGTTTGTACACACACACACAAAAAAAAAGAACTCTTACGATAATTTTACTATTTAAAATCCTCTCATATATAAGATTTTACATGAGAATTTATTTTTAGCAATATTTATGAGATTCAAACTAAATTCTAAAATTTTACAGCCAATTAACTAATTCATGACAGTAATTCTTATGCTAATCCATTCACAAAAATAAGAATTTAACTAAGTAATTTCAGTATTCTAAACAATGAAATATCTTATGAAAATTGATTTTCTAAAAGTCAAATTGTGTGATATTGTACAATCTTTTCATACATACATATGTACATAAAAGGCCTATATAAGTAAAAATACTTTATAAATGCTAATTTGACCATTAATTTTAATTATAGCTTATTTAATTTATAATTCATATTTTTCAATGCAAAGGATACGGGCAATGGTGAAAATCCGTAGTTTGCAGTTCTTCCATACTCGATGTTGTTTCAGCAGGAATGGCAACAACATTAGCAAACCGCCATCATCTGTAAAGTACTAATATAGGAAAATAATTTTTCTTTAGAAATATCTTATAAGTATTGGTATATAGGGTGCTATTACATACCAATATACAATATTTAAACGAATTTTATCTCTTTATACAAAAGTTGAAGTTGTTAAATAAACTCAGGTCATAAATAAAATATTAACGGAGTACTCTGAAATCACATATAATAGGAAAAAAAAATCTGAGATTCAAATTAAAATATTTTTGTAGCTTATTACGTATGAATTTATTATGTCAAGTTTGAATGATTAATATTCTTTATATTCAGAGCAGTTAGCTTATTTCACTTAAATATTATGTATCATAACTACATTTTAGAATGTAACAACAAAACGATAACGCTTCAAAATTTAACGATATTTATTCTTAACTCGATTATAACTTCTATTTTTGATACAATTAACAAAAAGAAGTTTATTGTGTGATTTAAGATTAATTACAAAATTCATGCATTTAGAGGAACGGTATTTTTAAAAAAAATTTGCAACTGAAAATCGGTAGAAATAAGATACAAACAAGGATTACACATTCCATATAAAATATTTTATACCAAATTAGAAATGGCACTATGTTTACATTCAGAATATTAAATTAAAACTATTGTTGGGCCGATTGAAAAAGATTGAAATAATTTTATCGGAATAGTTATATAATTCTCTTCCCTCGCTACATATTTAAGGTAATCAAGTCAATAACCCAATGGGGTTGAAAGGTGATACATTTTTTCTAATTGGTTTGATTTAATTAACATCGCACTAAAGCTGCGCAATGGAATATTGGCGCTTAATCTCGAAATATTCATCCACAGTCAAGTGATTAAGACTATGCCAGAATTGGTGCCTCACTCGATTAACTTTCATTGCATGCGATATGAACTACTGATTACTTTAAGCCCAATTGAATTTAATATGTAATAGTCTCCATCAACCTGCACTAAATTTATTGGATGAATCAGTACTTGATCCCATATTTTACCAAGCAGGATTTCGTTTGGATTTTTTTGGTCGGAGTAGAACACGAATTCTATCGGCGACGGATCTTACATTTAGAGCCCCAATTAGGTGATCAGGACGACACTTAAGCAACACTACTACCTCGCGGACTTTTCTCACTTTAACTGCCGACGAACTTAGTGAATAGTTACATTTAATGAGTGGAAGTTTTCATTATCCCGCGCTATGAGTCATTTAACGGAAAAAGGACTCGAAATCCACAGTTTCAACTCTCTGTGTTAGCAGCTGACTACTATGGATCTTAATATATTATGAGATGTTCAGATACGATGCTTTTATGGAAATTTATCTTCAGCTTATAAGTTACAGGAAGAAGGTGTTTTTTTTAAGTTCAAAATTTGTCAAGAAACTAAAAAAAAGAGGTGATGGCTAGAAAACCTTTTTCGATATGAATTTTTTTGAACGCTAGAAACATCTAATTATAATTTCATGATGCATACTTAATTATTTTTTTCGTCATGTTTTCTTCCTTTGGTCATGGTATTTTGTTTTGAGTCATACATGTTACTTAAAACAAAGAATTTTTAATCTTTTTTAAGCCATGGAATACTTTGGTTGGTTATGTGATAAGGTCGTTTTAATCCCCTACAGATGGTAGAAGAGAAAAAACACTCACGCGCTTTTATCTAAGATGGTGCTCTCATGGCTGAAAAAGGACACGAAATCACACAGTCAACAGGGGAACACTTGGGCGTGAACACACTGCAACAAGTAAGCAATAAACAAGCCACAAAGCAGTGAGGCACATGTAAGAATGAACACAGAACTTGTCGGAATAAAAAGCTACTGTGACTGTTAAAAAGAAGATGGTCATCGGACAACGCAGACCGACAAAAAGTACTTGCATTACGATGTCTTCACACTAAGCGCACCTTCACGCGAGTTCAAACTTGTTGGACTGTCTGAGCACTCATATCAGACTAAAACATCGCAGTTAATTCTACATTAATCATTTCACTTGTGCATAATTTGTGATTAAACTAGAAAAGTTCTACGGACAGTGGAAAAATTAAATTCCTGTAGATATGCCGCAGACGTTGCATTTCAACTTTTAAACACGGATAAGTCTAAGTCAAGTTTTATCTACATAAATTACAGTATATATATATACATAACCATACTTCTACGATGCAAATTTTTCAAGAAAAGTTTGAAAAACAAAATTCCGTGAACAGAAAATGAAATTTATCAGAAACAGGAACTACAGCATTTTTGCATATGACTATGTGCTTACTTATGCATGCCTTTAAAAAATGATCAATGTAAGTATCGAGACGTTCGTGTGTGCACGTCCTATAGTATTTAGCTGTCTACATTCTAACCACTTAATGTTCACAAAAGGGAAGATAGCATGCAGACGAACAACTAAATCTTTTTCTGCAATAGTCTCATTTTCTTGTCTTTGCCAAGTCCTATGGTTACAGCGTAATGGGATGCACACACATTCAATTTCTTCTGTAAGTGATACTTGATTTGGATTAATCGTGGGTATTCGGTTGCACGATAGCTATGGTTATCAGATCATACTTTTGAGGATTTTTTTCCTCTGAGGTCACTTGAATAAACTGCTGTAACGAACCCTCAATTAATACAGGAATCTTCATCGTTCGTCATATGCTACCTTCACTTAAGGACACTGTTTTTAAATAGTGCACAATTAACACTGTACGTAGCACATATACATGCGTGATATATTTAAAAACCTTCATAAGTAAACATCGGGTCACATGAAAGTTCCTTTATTCCTGTTTTTCATAAAGCTTATTAACTATACTTCAGAAGAGATGCCATACGTTGCTTTCGTACTTTTCTTAAAAATTACAAATAGAAAAGGCATGGTTATGAGAAAATTTCGAAAATGTTCTGCGCAAGGATTCTGGCTCTGCACAGTTTATACGGTCTTTTTGGAATATTCTGTCTATTGGGTTGATCTTTTTCTTCTTCAAACACTCACGAATACCTTACAATCTTTGATTTATATAATCTTAAGAATCTTTGCTTTATATAAGCACAAGTTTCATAGTTGTTAGTTCAAAGAAAATTTTAATGCCATGGAAAAGGATACGGACAATCCACCACACATCGATATGTCCAGACACTTTACCAGTGATTTCAGGATATTGGTCAATTCCTCGAGGAATTAACAAAGCGTTCTTACTAGCAGCAATATTTCGGACGTTATCTGAAAAGGAAAAAAATCATGAATGAGGTTAAAAGTCATGGCATCAGGATGGTACTATAATAAACAAATACATTCTTCTGAATTCATAGTAATTTCGATTTATATGAATATTGTGTGAGCACCAAGATTCTGTACCGTTTTTTTGAAATTTTTTTCTATTAATCCTTCATTATAAATTACATGAATTACAGGTATGATAAATTTTTTAATGGGAATTTTTGTTATCTAATTGATTTGTCAAAGTTTTTGTCATTCAAGAAGCTGTCAAGACCAGTAAAAAAGTTAAGAAATACGTAGGGAATGCTGAAGTGAGGTAAAGTTCAAATTATTTGGAGCATTTTTCTCAAGTAACTTTATGACAAAACTTCTGAGATACTCCCTCTTTCGAGAATACAGAAGCTCTTCAAGACTATATTTATTGAAGAATTCGATCCTTACCAATGAAAATTCTTCCAGCTTCGGGGTTCTGTCTCCAACTAAACGGCCAACCCATTATCACAGTATTATGTTTGAGGCCTCCTAGTCCTGTAGTTTGGATTCTATAAAAAAGGAAAAAGACTGATAAAGTGAATAGAAGGAGAAAAAATGGAAGTTAAGACATATGTAACTAACTTTTATGTGTAATAAATATATATATCCTTATTTTTCCCAAGTGTTTGAGAAAGAATTAATCAATTGAATTTTTACCTTTGTGTCATAGAGTTGTCATTTATGCTTAAATATTTTTTCAATTCCAAGGTGAAAGAAAAAATATTGTTCCTTTGTATTATATAGTTTTTGAGCCTTGTATATTACTATGATTTTGCTCTAGACAAGAATGCCTTTAATCGTTTATTTTGAGGGAAAGTATATCGTCTTTTTTGTGATAGTTTTCTCTGCTAAAAGAATTCCTCTTTCCTCGAACATTCAGTGATTACTTTTTGCTTTTCTAATAATTTGCTATTAAAAAATAGTTTTATTTTATAATATGTATATTCACATTTACTCAATTACTATGTTTTATCTCACTTTCCATTCAAAATAATCAATCATGGAGTGGCACTAGTTAGGCAATTAATCATGATTGCTTATATCATTTACTGTTGTAATCCAAATTAAATCCATTCAATCATAACCCGTTGATGAAAAAACAATGTCTAAATGAGCTTGTATTTAATAAAACATGTAACTAATGATTGATCATTTCAGTCTCAATAAAGTCGTTTCAGAAGTATGTTCTGTAGTTGCATTTTATTGCTTACTGAAAAAATTAAATTACTATCAGTTTCCTTTTATTTAATAATATCATGAAATCACTTAATAATAACTTGCTATATTTTTTTAGATGTTGAAAAGTTTATTATGCACAGTTAAGGTTATGGAGCAAAAATAGACAGAATTATAAATTTACTTACAAATGACTTAAGCCATTGGCTATGCTTGGACAAACTACAACTTCTGCAAAGCCTTTCACTTTTTCTTCACCCATGACTTTCTTCAAACTCTAAAAATAAATAATCCTTATATATCATTATAATATAAATTAATGTGAGTGATTTAAAAAAAGTCTAATAAGAAATTAA
Source organism: Nephila pilipes (assembly GCA_019974015.1). Classification (NCBI taxonomy): domain Eukaryota; kingdom Metazoa; phylum Arthropoda; class Arachnida; order Araneae; family Nephilidae; genus Nephila; species Nephila pilipes. Next base: position 627,505 of record BMAW01051193.1, on the reverse strand, counting down.
AAAAAATAATATTTTTGACGAATTGTTGATTATTGATCAAAACATTAGAGTTGCAGGAACTCACTAGCTTGGCAGCTTGAGCTTCACTGTGCTTTTTGGTGAATTCTCCTTCTAATACCGCTGATACTAAAGTCAGCCCCTTACCTTGAATGAAAGAAATATATTTTTTCAATATCAAGTTACTTAATTGTATGCAAATTCAATGCTTAATCGTTATTAGTATATTGTAGTGGTTTTGTAGTTTTGATACACGCGCACATTAATATTTCATTATTTATCAAGTGAATTAATCAAAGTATTTCTCAATCGCCGGGTCGCGTATCGTTACCACATACTGATAGGCTGGCATCGAATAACGAACGGAAAAAAACTATGAATAAATATTTATAAATATGAGAAAAAATTGATTCAGTGGTTGACGCATATATTAAAAACTGCTGAAGTGTTTAAATATTAAGGTATCCGGCCACGTTCGCGCGACCACGACCCATTAGGGGTTCAGCTTTTAGTTGACAACTATTTGATAATTTTTGAGCATTGCAATGTAGTCCTCAGTAGTTTATAGACAAGACTAAGTTGGATTTTCTCTCTTGAATATACGGAGCATTTGAAATGCATCTTAGGAAATAAAATAAAAAAACTGCAATAAAATATGTGTCCCATATTTTTTCAATAAGTCATAAATACATATGCAAGATAGTAATAATCCTTCTTTCTAAAGAAAGGATAACAACATAGAAAATCAGCAGATAAATATTTGGTATCTTATATTCTTACTTTTGTCAATGAATAATTTTAAAAATATTTTATTTGGAAAATTCAATTAAATATTTTCATTGCATGCATCTAATTCATATACGATGTACACAGCCGAACAGTATTTAAGAGCAGTTGGTGTCTTCGTAGATTTTGATTACAAAATCCTAAGTAATATTTGTTATTAACATTTATGCTTTTTAAATCTCCTAATAGCAGAAAAACTTACTAAAAAGAGCTACCTTTCACCGAATCTGCTTTAAAATTGGTAGCATGGATAAGCAGTTTTTTTTTAAGTACGTCTCGAACTTGTTTTTTAGTAATACAAATGTTTTTTCAGAAAACGGGGGAAAAAACTTAAGTATCTCTCCATCGCACTAATCTTTTGAATTTTTTATGTATACAGTTCAGCGAAAAATCTTTTTGTTTTTAACGCTATTCACGATGCCATTAGTTTTTAAAAATTTCCTGAAAGGCTGTAATAACATGCATTTTTAAACCTGGAGATTTTACATCTTCCATAATTAAAAAAACTGTTTCCTCTTAAAATTAAAAAAAAAGGCATAAATATCTTTGAATATTTAAACATGATAAAAATTTTATGCGTTTCAAAAGTTTTGAAGAATGGCTCGCTTTTTTATTTTTAAAGTTTATCCATTCAAAAAGAGAGTTTGAGAGGAATAATCTAAATTGCCGAAAAAAGTTAGGATTGAAAAACTAGAATTAAAATCCCTCTATGAATGAAAGAAGAAAAAATTCAGAAAGTATTGCCGAAAGAGAAAACTCTTAAATAGCCTTTCATTTAGATTTGTATCTTCCCGCTATTTTGAATTCTGGAATATATTATTAATCTTATGGAGCTCTTTGCATTTTTCAAATGTAGGTTATTGATTGCAGTAATGTGCATCTGAAAGTAAAGGATAAACACTCATATTCTGCAATTTTTTCCGACTATATAATGTATTTTAGATGTACTTTAAAAGTTTACAAATTTACTATAAAAGAACTAAATGTCCGTGAAAAAGAGAGAGAAACAATTAGGAACTCACACTTTTTCACTATTTCGAATGAATTTAATTACAAACAAGTCAACTCAGAACTCTAGATGTGAGAGGATAAGCACTATACATTCATACATTTATTATACGAAGGTGTAATAAATGTATGCATGTATAAGGTGTCAAAAAGTCATTGTATTTGAAGACAGATGGCATCATTAAAGCAAATTGTTGTTACCATTTGGTACTAACATCTGTTAAATGGAGCAGAAGCAAATTTGGCATTGATTCATAAGATAGTTTTGATTTGGTAGCCATTTTCAACCAAATCAAAATTTGATTGCTGCAGCATTGAGTTGTCGACGTCATTTTGCGTCGAGTTCTCACCGTCGGTAAGACATGAATTCATCATTATGCCCCGGAATTGAATAAAATATCAAAACGTTGGATTGCTTCTAGTGAATCTTTTCCAAAAGAAGGCAAAGATGGTCTCATCGGCAGAAAATTTGCGATGAAAAATTTTTAAGGTGTGAAATGTGTTATGATCACGAATACGGGAAACCGAGACTCAGATATCTGTCTAGTGAGTCGTGATGCTTACTAAAAACAAACCATTTTCGAAATTACGAGCACTATCTCTTAGAATTTCTAAGGACTTATTAAACGAACCTTGTAGTACACAAGTTAAAGATTGAGATGCATAGTTATATTTTACATAAAAATTATTTGCTATCAGTTATAGATTAATTTTTGCCTCTATTGTTGTAAAACTTTTTTCAATTAGGTCTGTCATTCGTCCAACTTTTGTTACCTATTCTCGGCCTTTTCAAGGTATATGTTAATTATGTTTGTTTCTTAGATTATTAATTATTCCAGCAGTTGAAATAAATGGTTTCACACAACATTTATATGACTTGAAGGTAGTTTTATTATAATATATGACAGAAATGAAGTTCAATTTTCATTAGAAAAAAAAAAGGTTCTTTATTGTATATTTTTTTTTGCATGATACCAATGATTGTAATGTTATTTTTAACAACTTTTTAGAAATGCGGTGATTCCTTTAATATACTGAAAATTCTATCTTTTCATATCTGTTATATGAAGGGGTAGTGAAATGTAAATAACTTTACTGTCGACATTTACCATATTACCTTTAACGCTCGAGAATCATTATTATAATGTATACTAACAGATCGAGAAAGTGCTAATCATCCAATACATCACAATAAAAACTAAAAAAAAATGCATCTGAAACTGGATTAAAGAAATGAAAGTTGAAGAAAAGATAGATGAAAATTGAAGTATTTTTTTCTCCCTTGTTATTGAATTAATTTTTATAACCTTTCATAGCTTGAAATTTTTCCAAAGGATATGTTCAACACTATGTTAATGTATATTCGTATTCTCCAACAGTTTATCAATCGGAACATATTCGACTATCTTTTATTATTTCCAGAGAGTTAAATATATGGAGACCACGTCAAATCTATTTCCCTTTTCAACGTTACCCCAATTATTCCTTTTTCATTAGAAAATCTCTCA
>BMAW01051193.1:586076-619475 GCA_019974015.1 Nephila pilipes | reverse complement strand
GCAAAGGCGACGAGCTTTCTGTGTTTGGGCACTAGATCGGTGTTAAGCTTGCATAGAACCAGAATTTGAGGTCTCCAGTTCTTTGTATGGGGCGGTCCTTCTTCTAATCTTAGAAGACTGTAGCGAGCAGCAGATAATGCCAAACCTCGTATACCATCTCCCCATTCTTTTTCGGCTCTTAAAAGAATAGCATACAGGTTTTAGAATCAAATGTTTTTCCAAATATTTTGATTTTATTAATTTAATTAATTAAATATGAGCTAAGGATCGTAAAATATGTGTATTTACCCTCTAAATTCAATGTATTTATATATCAACCCAGCAAGAACAATAGACGCTAATGCGTAGTACCAACTGCTTATGAACATCACAGCTAAACAGAGAAGTACTCCCAATAGAGACATTGACCTGTTAGATGAAGTAAACAACAGTTATGAATTGTAAATCATACGATGGTAATTTTTTTAATCATATTTACGTAGCTTCAATTGTACCTTTGCAATTATTTAATTTTAAGACCTTCATTTCACAGAAAAAAACTAATTTTTAAGGAACTTAAAGTCATAAATTTGAATAAAAACACGTAAGAGTATTAAGTGTATTACCCTTTAAAAATCCTTGCATTAAAACATATAAGAATTATGTATTATCCTTTAAAGTAACCTTTGAAGTAAAATGACGTAAATTGTTATTATGTGTATACATAATTTTTTTTCACAACTGGTAAAATAAACTGAGGTATTTTGAACGTAAAAGATTTACAGAATTCGTTTGAAGTCTCATGCGTATTGAAAAATTTCAATCAAAGCCAATGAATTTGATAGTGTTTTTTTTAAATCTACAGCGCTGTCTTTTCCAGTTAATTCACAAATTTTCGTGAAGAATTATGTTATCACTTAGTAGACAAAGTTCAATGATTTCACTTGAAGTAGTTTTAAATGCTTTTATTTCAAACAGAAATAATAATAAAGTGAGAATATTGTTGAAAATGAATTTCACACTTGTAATTATTTATGTATGATGCAGACGATATTTGTTGAAGAGAATTTTCAAATATGTAATTATTTGTATACAATGCAGACGATACTGTCGAAAATATATACCACTATACATGTATAATTACTTTTTGTAGAATGGCAGGAAACGAATGTTTTCTTTTTTTGGAATATAATTTTTTAGTTTGTTTCAAAAGTTGAATAAAATGATGTAGATCCTATCTCCATTCTATATTTATTTTATGGTGTAACACCATTGTATTTAAACCAGAGAAGTGGAATAGTTTGATTTTCATGTCCTTTCGCTGCAGAGATTACGTAACCATGAACTATATTAGCTTTCAGAATTTTCTGTATCATTGGAGATAAAAAGAAACAGACCCCGTAGTCGCAGGAAACATTTTTTTAAAAAGAAACGCTAAGTATTGATGCATCATATTATATTTGTTTTGGGAAATATTTTATGGTGTTTATGGTTTCTTTTCAATCATTCATATTTTCGTATTTCATTTTTGAACTGTCAAATATGTTTTTAGTGTGATGAAAATTATTTTGAAGTCATTTTTCGTAATACTAGTCGGTTTTACAAGAAATAATTTGAATTTCTTTTGAAAATATCGAGTATCTAAATCCAAACTCTTTGACGCTATTTGAGAAATAGAATTTACTAAAGTATTAAACTCTATCGATTGTAAAATGGTAGATTTTCTTCGTAAAGAATTCTATTCTTTATAATGTTATCACTATGCATTGTTTTCTTGAGAAATTCTTTTCTCTATTATATTACCCAAGTACATTACCATATTGTTATGTATTGTACATTGTATTGATGCATTGTGGACAAAACTTTGCCCCTACTCGTCTTTCTTTTTGTATCAGATTAAAAGCATTTGTTCCTACATTAAATGATCTTTTACTTTTTTTGAATAATTTTTTTGCTATTTTTTAATGCAGGAAAACGTTAGGATACAGTCTCCTAATTTAAAATGAAAAGCAAGCATTAATGGATTTTTACATGTTTTAAATGAGCACCTCTTACTTGATGTAACATCGACTCATAGTTCCTCCATAAAATATAACGCAATCGGTAGAATTATTCTAAAAATGACAAGTAATATCTTAAGGATTTGCAATGATTATATGAATAAGAGCTTTAGTAGAATATGTATTAATTTTCAGATTTGAAAGTCAGTCGTATTTGTTATCTATAATAAGTTAATTGATAAGCATATATTTTTATTTCGTTGTTTACATTTTAGTTTGTTGACTTATTTACTGAAGAAAAGTTAGTTTATTCGAAATCTAGTTATTCAGACACAATTGTTATGAATTTTCACAGGTATTAATTTTTCTCATTTCAATTTCGTTTCTTAAATATCACAACTTTAATTGATTTTTGATGTACAAAAGCTATTTATAAGCTGAAATAATTAAAACATAGTATTTGTGATAATATTTTTCTGCTATGTCATATTAGAAAAATATAATTAAGTGAGATAGTAGCAAATTTTTTTAATGAAAAGCAAATGATTTTGAATTTAGAAGAAACTATAAATATAAAAAGGCGAAAAATTGCTCAAAAACTAATTTATGCTTCTTTGAGAAATAAATTGATAATTATTAAAAATCTTCGGATCTACATTGAGTAAAACTAGTCATGTACGAAATAAATTAGCATTAGGTGTCACTAAAGCATATAGTTTTGAAACTGGAATTTGAAAGCTTTTCGAATTAAAATATTTAAGAATAATAATTTATTTTTAACTTTATAGAATACTTTCATTGAATTCTTATTTAATGGAATTATGCATTCTAATTTATTGATTTTCGGAATGCTAAAACTCTCTAAATAAATCTAATCCTTATAAAGTAGAAATACTTATATGCTATTCTTACTTAATTTTATTTTGAATCAGAATTATTTTTTTTCACAAATTCTTCATCAAGAGTATTTAAATTTAAAAATATACTTACCAATGATAACAGCGGAAACGAGGTCTCCAGTTAGGAGTTTTGAGCAAACTTTGAAGGGTACAGGCAAGATTCACAAACATATAACACATCAAGAAACACCTAAAAATAAAACACACAAAAGATTATGCCTTTACTTTTCGCCTAAAAACATACTAATCGTTTTTTACATCAGAATGTCATGCATAATTTTTTAATAAATATTCCTTCCGAAATGCACATTAACTTTATATATGCGAGGGTGGTTCAAAAAGAATACGCGCTTTATTGATCGTTCTTTCTTTTTTGGGAAGTATGTGAGTATGATGGCCTTTCGTATCTCAAAAAATCGTCTTCATAACTTTTGAAGCTGGTAAGATCGTCTTCGCCTTCTTAGGAGTGGATTCACCTCAAATTTCCCATTGTTTTGATTGCTGTTTGGTTTCCGGTGTATAATTATGTATCCAGGTCTCATCGATAGCGACAACTCGTCGTGGCAGCAATAAAAACTAAATAATGAATCAATGGTACAGTTTTGGCATTGTTTAACAGATAGAAGCAAGCAATGGGAACATTAACTTGCCTTTATGAGTCATTTATTATGCGTTGTCAAGAAAGATATTTTTTTTACTACCCTCGTAGATCTTAATTATGTTTTAATCCAGTTTTGCGATTTCAGTTAAATATATATTTTAATGTTTCATTGAAAATTCATTAAAAATTCATAGAAAACACTAAAAGCAACTATTTTAATGAAAAAGAATGCGAATAGCAAAAGTGAAATTACAATTACGTGAAGTATAAGAAAAATTTTGAAACTTATATTTAATTTTTATGCAAATGACTTCCTTCTATAGTTAGCATATTTATTGCTTTACACATAAAGTATTTCAAATTTTCCCTTGTAATAATTAATTTTCAGCATCTTTAAAGAATTATTTTTCCTTTTATGATCTAATTCATGCTCCAATCATTAGTTTACTGTTACCACATCTTATAGATGAGTGAATGAGAAATTTCAGCTCTATAGAAAATGGATATTATTAGTTCAATAGAAAAAAAACACTGAGGGCAACTTTTTTTACTGTAGTTTTGTTAAAATTAAGATTTATCGCTAAATGTTAATGTGCTCGAGCCTGTGACAACTATGATATTATCAAGTCATTTATAGAAAATATGGATTGCGATTTATAATAATCAATGCAAACGTCAAGAATTCCATTTAATTGCATTGATTGGTTTTATTAATGTCGCACGTAACACGAGGGCTATTGACGAAGGCAGATTTAGTGTGAAACAGCTCTTCTACGCGATTGGCCTTCAGTGGCTTCAAGGCTCGTACCCACGACTTGACGAAACCCACCACCATGACCACTAGGCTACCGCGGCCACCCATTTAATTTGAAATAATTGCATGGTAAAATACCTTATTAACTTAAAGTATGTAACAAGAACAAGATATTTAATTAAAGTTTTAATATCATCAGAAGTATGTAAATGGCTTACTTTTTGAATGAATTAGAAAAATGCAAAGACTTACATGGTAAGAATGGGCGCAATATGATCCAAATTTCCAATTAAGATTCCTAACTCACATATACACAAGGTAAGGAAAAGAGCTTTAGTGGGCTCATTTCTGGAGTTGCTGTATTCGAAAACATTCAGGGCAGGAATAATGCCATCTTTTGCGATGGCTTGCAACAGGCGAGGAGCTCCTGAAAAAAAAAAAAAAAACACCTGGATAACACACTGTTGTGAATGGATGATAGGGCATTAGTGTGTCTTTTGGTACTTTATTGCGTATTTTCTCATTCCTTCACATTCGATTGGAAACTGTTTATGTTTGGCAAAATACCAATTCTTAGTCCATCATTAAATAACACATTAGTGGACTTTAAGAATTTTAATTAATCATAAAAATAGATAGATGATTTATTACCAAACTATTGATAGTACCGAAATTTTTAAAAGACATTTCGCCCGAGTATTCAGAATACTACATTTTAATAGTTATATATAATGTATCATTTCTAATTTATACATTGTGCCAACTAACGAAAAATTTTAAATTTTAATAGAAAGAAAAGACAAAATAAAATAAAAATATTCAACAACCGATTAACCAGGACATAATTCAAAACAGCAGTAAGTTACATTTAAATTTTAGTCATTCATTTCTGTTGTATTGATTCTGCATTAATATACAAAATTATTTATGTACCGGGATACAGTCACACATATTTAACAATTTTTTAGAATTTGCATAATTACCAGAATATGTCAGGATTGAATTATAGTTACATGTAGAAAACTTGCTTGATGCATAATAATAATAATAATGCTTGCAATAGAATTGAAGATGCGGCCCGTTTGTTCTGTAAGAAAATCAACTATGCCAAATAATGGATTTTTTTTTGAAAATATTATCTATATCATTGAATTTCTTACACTAAAGTTACATTACACTAAAATATTTTTCGCCATGTCAAGGCTATATGGCTCATTGAAAACGATAGCTTATTTTTTTTTAAATACGAAAGTTATGCAACTTATTTTACATCATAAATTTTAAAATTAAAATGGCAAAAATTTGCTACTTTTTCCCGAACTGTGGAGAAAGAGATTAGAATTCTAAAGCAAGATTTACCTTCACTTGTTACATATTGATTAGTTGCGATAAGTGATAAGTTTTTTAAATTTAATTTGGATAACACAAACTTTTATACATCCAAATTTAAACTATTAGATATGGTTGAAAAATTTATTTTTACCTGTAAGCGATTGGATTCCAGCACCAATGGTGGATAACAAGGACCCAATAACGATGACCATCGGATGTGGCCAAGCTAGTAACGCCACACCTAAATTTTTTCCTACACTTTCACCAAACCTTAAAAAAAATTAATGTTAGTGAAACAAAAACAAAAAAAAAGTAATTTGATATTGATTAACTGTTTATTAATTTTGTATACTTAGAACTAACACGAGGGCTATTGGCAGAATGCCCAAGGGCTCACACAGAGAGTTTAGAGCTACAAACCGGTCCCCCGGGACACAATCATCCCTGCATTCTGCATTTATTGGCAAAAAGATTTTTTTTTTTACAACAATAAAAAGTAAGATATAACAGTAAATGTTGGAGCAAAGAACAAAAAGTAATGTATAATTTCGAAATTCAAAAGAAAATAAAAGTCAACAATGTGTTTACAAAGTGTGAGTCATTGTTCTAATACTTCCAATTTTTCATTTTTCTTTATTTTTTTGGAATGCATATCAATCTATATTCCATTGACGTCACGAATTTTTGCTAACAACGGATGCTGAAACTATTGGCGACGGATCTCGTAACTTTGAATCTGGTAGGTCAAGTGACGAGGACTACATCTTAGCTGGCACCTCTCTCTCCAAATTTCCCCACCACTCCAATGAGAGGACTTGGGACCTTAACAGATTTAATGTGCAGTAGCCCCGCTACATGGCGGACCTTAAATGACATCAAAACTCGAACCCTCAATTCAATGGAAACAACGTCTGCCGCGAGTTCGCGACCATGACCTCCTCAGCTATCGCGGTCACGAAGTAATATAGGCCGCAAGGAGAACTGGACAAGAGTTATAAGGTTACTTTCAGATTCCCGGATCATTCAAAGGACACTCTTTTGAATAAATTCAGAATTTTCAGAACTGCTCATTATTATATTTATTTGGTAATACACTTTTTTTTCTCTTTCTTGCTAAATTTATTTTAATCTTAAAAATTAATAATTTTAATATTTAATCTTAAAAATAAATAATTAATATTAATAATTTAATTTTAAGGTAAATATTTTAATCTTAAAATAATCAACAGCAAAGGAAAACCGAGCAAAGAAAGTCCTTTAATCTTTAACTACAAGGAAAACTATAAATCGACAGGCTCTATTTTACTATTGCTTATATTTAAGATAGTAATTTTTATGTTAAAGATCTATTTTATGTATAGCATTGTTATGAATATGTTTTAATTTGTCTTGAGGCACAAATTAACTTGACTACCTTTCTGATATAACTGCAAAGCTAAGTTTGTTGAAGCGGAGATTTATAAATAATTTATTTGTCATATTTTGCAGTACGAATACTGCAGTTAAATTTCTTTTCATTACAAATATAGAAGCTTTCAAACGAAGAAGCAATGGATAACAGGTGGCTTTTATATTATTTTCCATGTTAAAATATTTTTTATATCTAATTTATAAAAAAGAAAATTACATACGTCTATTAAAATACAACAATTTTATTCTATAAATATAGATTTAAATTATTCTATTTTTTTTTATTATACTTTATAGAATTTTGCTGTGATAAAAATATCAAAAATTCGGTTTCAATTAAAAGAATCAATATAACCTAATCGAACTATAATATATTTAAGAGAAAAAGAGAAAATAAGAGGGAACTATAATCATTATACATATATTAAATTTCTTATACCCATCAATAATGTAGAAATGTCAAGAATTTCAGGTTTATTATAAACATGAGGACAAGGTATTTCAAAATCTATATTATAAGATTATGTAGATATTTAATGAGAGATTAACAGAGAGATATATTAATCACATTAACATAACTTTTAAAAACTTAAGAAATTATGTAATTAAAATGCACTAAAACGGACTAAATTTTAAATTTTGGAAATTAGTACTGAATCAAACTTTTATCAAAAAAAAAACTAAGCAACATAAGATTTTACACTGAAAATTAAAATTAGTAAGTAAAATTAGTAATTAAAAATAGTGTAAAAAGTTATAAATGCTGTCATATCTTAATGATTTTGATAATTATGACGTAATTCTTTGTTTCTTAACATTAAATTGCATGGACCAAATAGTACTATAAAATTGACCGAATATTTGTTTATGGGTTTATTAATATTTATAAATGAATTACTTGTATAAGCTGAATATACATTAACTAAAAGAACTTTATAAAAAATTCAATTCAACTAATCATTACATTCCGGGAGTTTCTTTGAGTGCAATGACTTTAACTCCTTTTTATATGTCTTATATTTTTTAAGCTAATGTCAATATTCTTTGAAAATAAAGCTAATCGCTTTCCTATAGTAAACTTACAAACGGTGTTTCAGGTCAAAGAAGAATACATAATCTAATCTAAATATTATGTAGATGATTAAAAAAAGAGATTATGCGAAATTACTTACTTGTCTCGAAGGAAAAGATTGTCATAGGATGCAGCAAATAAAAATACACCAGAACAATCTATAGAGGTCAAGGATTATATGGGAGAAAAAAAACCAATTTTACATAAAATTACACTGAAATTACTAAAAAGTTTTTTCCACTGGCATTACCCGCAATTTTACTAGCTTTGATTTGTTCATTTTGATATGATTTTACAAGATAAGGAAGCTACAGAAATAGTTTTTACGAATATGACGAGATTCAAAATATTATTCGTTTGATAACAACATCATACATAAATTTGAATGTTTCCATTATGCAAATCCGTGCTGTTCACCGCATCACTCCAAAAACTTTTAGGGTGCTTTTATTCAAACTTTTTTTTTACTCAAAAGTGGCGCGTTTTAACGAATTTTTTAAAAAACAATTTGATTTTTCGAAATCTGTTAAAAATAATGAAGTCACATTTTTTTTTGTCTGAGACCAAAGCTATATTAATAAAAGGGAGATTCTCTGCATGTGCAGTATGCTTGACACAAACTTGTAAAGGCACATAAGCATGAAATATGACACTCTGAAATTACGTGTACTAGCAGTGTGTAAAACGAAAAAAGTTTTCGAAATTCGCTTTAATTTTTTTTAAGAATTCATTGCTGAACTGTCAGAAAATCAAGATTTTGTGCCCACTACGCATAGCTCTGGCTCATAGTAAGTCACATGACGTTATACTCTATTTTGCATCTTACAATTTATACTAATGTAGTTTTTATATCATTATAGTTATATATTGTTTTTTTTTATAGCAAAATTACGATTCTTTTCCCAATTAATCGATGCAAAAATTTATTCTTTTAAAAAGTATGTTTTAATTTTGGTAATATAGTTTGTATGTTTTGCTTACCTTTCGTCAGACGCTGTAATTTATTCAACATGAAACTAAAATTACCGCAAGAGCAAATATACAGATTTATGGAAAGTATTCGAAATAATAAAACATAGGAAGACTTTACAAACTGCTTTCATAATTGGTAGTGCTAAAAATTTATACATCTTTACTTTGTATAAGAATTATCATTTTCACTAATGAATTGAATTTCCATGACGAGAATTAACTAATTACCATTCTAAACGGATTATTTAATGAAACAATTATCCACATTTTCCCAAGTCTTTTTCTGTATAGCTCTCTCTCTATGGGTGCTTCAAAAAGTCAATATATAACATCTATTGCGGGTGTTACATAAAATGCCTCTTTTGCTTGAAGATGAAATAATATCAATTCTAATTTTATGGCAGAAGTACTAGCTATTTACCAAGCATTAGATGTTTTGACAGAGGCACACTAAAACCTGTTAATGATGTCCGATATTTACTCTGTTTTATCTGCGCTTCAAAACTACACTCTATTCAGTCACCGAAAATTATCTATAGATTAGGTAACAAGATTTTCATAGAAGCCCATTATAATAATCAGATGATTTTACTTTGGATTCCAAGAAACTCTTGACCATAGAAATTTTATCCATTTGGACAAAACAGATGAGAGGAAATGCTGAGCATTTGGATCATATCAGTAGGATGCATATTACCCAGGAAATATGCAAATATTTAATTCATAGGATAATGCAATGTGTAATTCTGTCAGCCTGCTTAAAATACATGTCCTACTGAAACAATCTTTGGAATATTTTCAAGATAGTGAACAATGGGAAAGTTTAATAGTGCAAGGGCCAGACAGGAATATGCTGTGTGAAATATGATGAAACTTTGATCTAAACATTTGAAAAAATAGGAAGGAGATAAATATTGGTTGACAAAAAGGTGGGTCGAAAATGGGAAAGGATCGCTAGAGTATTCTGGGGGCATTTCACCCGCATTTAACTAAGATAATAAACCCCATGGGAAAGAAAAAGATTACTAGAGTGCCTTTGAGTCGTGATTCACAGGCCTACTTTTAGAAGGTAAGTCGTTGAGAGAGTCTCAAGATAGACCTACAATGCAATGTCACTTTTAGAAAACTTTTGGATAAAGCAGTGATTTATGGAAGAGAGCTTAAAGTGTTGTTGGTAGAAGATGAAATTCTATATTTAGAACTTATTAAACTAAAATAATAATGTCAAAAGGGATAAAAACCTTTGTTTAAACTAATTCAAATACAAATTTGCATTCAATATCATTCTTTGCCTCTTGAAAGTGATTTATTTCTTCCATTTTTTGATATCTTTAGCCCATGTTCCAAATTTCAACTTACTTTATTATTTACGAGTATTGATTCTCTTGGAATTTAGAGAAAATAATTTAGGGACTATTTATTATTTGACAATCATTTTTGTTGCGAAATAATTATTTTATTAACAACCATTTATTACGAAAAGCTTCGAAAATGTTTGAATAGAAGCTTTTTTTTTTATCATCAAATATTTAAGACATTAATTTAAAATTAGGATACTCTTTTTGAAACTGTTATAACACAGAAACATTTTAGCAGAAATTTGCAACATTTGATATTCTGACTAATTTCAAGCTGAGAAAAATGAAATGTGAAAATAACAATCGCGTGCGCGCAATAATGAAAATTTTCCAGAAGCTCATTTTACCTACATTAATTTTCCATTAATTAATTCTTCAATTAATGCATCCTAATTTAGTTCATTTGAGCCTTTATAATTGATAAAAAAATTTGTTCAAATGAGATCAGAATTGGCAAAATATATTAAGGATGTTCCATTTTTTTTTCTCACGACAACACAATTTTTTTTTTCATTAATGAACGTGAGAAATTTAAAGTTTAATTAAACATTTTAATTTCATGGCATATTAGAAACGTTAAAATTATTTCAACTGAACATGTATTTTTTATTATTGCAACACATTTAATTACTAATAATTCTTATAATTTAATTATTTATGATCAATATTAAAAACTGAACATTTATAACGAATTATTAACGCTATTAAAGAAAATGTTCTAATTTTTCGAAATGTGTCATTGGAACTATTTATTTATTTATTGGTTGAGAGGGATATATAGGTGAAAATTTGATATAAAAATTCAACTTCTGGGATTTACATTTTTATCACAGGAAAAAGTTTTAGTAAAAATATTCAACTACCGCTCAATGATTAGCATTTAATAATCAGCTAGCTTTTTAAATAATTGCCAAATGACAAAGAAAACATTCGTGAATTTACCCAAATCTCTGTATTTCTATTTAAGAAATTCGACATTTGATTAGATTTAAACTGCCAACAGTATTGGGTTTGATGTCTCTTAGATGGAATCTAATTCTAATTATTTAGGCAACAAGCTGCTTTTCACATTACTGATCAGTTGTCCGGATATAATGTAAATTTCTTTTAAGATACTGTTATTTGATACATTTTGAAATTTTTATCACATTTTTTTATTTGTTGTGTGCTTTCAATTATTTGATTAATAAAGAGATAGAAATGACTCGTAGTTGAATAACGGTCATTCAATAAATCCACAATGACCAATCCATCAACATAAACACTTTAAGGCTGGCACTTTTTGCTTTGTGCCCTAAAAGTAACGGTGCTTTTCTTCAAAATAAGTATAGTTGTTTGTTTTTCAAATGAAATATCTCAAATTGTTCAAGCCTCATTTAACTAACGGTCCAATGTAATTCAACATCCCATTATGAAACGTTGAAATCTTTTCATAATAAGCTTTTACAGTTTCTTTTCATGAGGTCAAAAACATTCTTTGTTTTTTTTGCTGCAGTCAATTGAAGAAATATTCCTCTTCCCCTGTATTCTTCGCCTGTATTATGTAGACGAAATATTTTCTGTCTCAAATTAAAAATAAACGTTTTTTTCTGTACTTCTTAGGATTTTTAACATAAGATTTATTAATTCAAACAAATAGTTTTTGAATAATATTCTAATATTCTGATTAGTATGTTTAAATATTTTTGGTAATTAATTGAATATTTAAATAAAATAAATAAAATACAAAAATAATACACACACACAATACACACACACACACACACACACACACACACACACACACACACACACACACACATACACACACAATACAAGTAAAGGATACAACAAAGATGTTGACCTGGCAGCCAGAGTTCTGCAGGAATTGATTTTTGAGCATCAGCTAAGTCACCTGATCGATTCGAACCAGCCATTATACCTGAAAAGAAAATTTCAATAAAATATTTGTTAATTTAAAAGTTTTATTTTTAAAATTCAGTATTATTATTGGTAAAACAATGGTAGGTAAAATGATAAACAAAAACACCTAATTAGATTAGTGATATTGAAAAGAATTACTTACTCTTTAACAGTCCTAAACGTAATTATTTAACATAAAATTTGCATTGTGGTTCTAAACTTGAAATTATTGTAAAAGTTCATTCTGTCACAATTTAATTCTAAAAGGTCAAACTACATACTATGAAATGAGGTATTACAGACGGAATATTCCGACCGAATACTGTAGGTGAGCTGATAAATCGACTTACGATCTCAAAATGAGCCAATGTTTCTCGCCCCTCAGCTTTGATAACACTTGCTCGGATCCGATAAATCAGACTCGTCCCTTATCCCGAAGAAGGGACAGCTACCATGTACCTGAAAAAAGAAAAAAAAAAGATTTTTACCCAAAACTTGCTACATAAAAATCCACAAAGATACTAGTCTGTTTGCCCTGACTATTACCCACTGAAGAATTCTCACACTTATTTGTTTAATGAATGCAAGTACATTGTCCGTAAAGTAATAGCTGTATTTCAAATGGTTGAATTATCCAGTGTAACCTCATGTGCATCCAGTCAAGCTGAAGTCAAAACGACCGCTCCAAGTAGTACGAAAAGAATTTTCTGCACAGTGTTTGTATATACGGAACCACTACACGATTTCATTGAATGCGGCCGAAGTAGTTTTGTGTCATGGTCATAGACTCGCGGCCGGGGTTGTTTCCGTCAAGTCGTGGATTCGAGCCCTGATTGCATTAGAGACCCGCCATGTAGCAGAGCTGATATATATGGTCGATGCATCAAGTTCTTCCCAAATGGTGGTGAAATTTGCCAGTGAGGGTGCTAGATCACAACCCTGTCATTTGGCCTGAAGTTCAAAGTTACGAAGTCCGTCACCAATAGTCCTAGTGTTTCTTCATAGTGCGACGTTAATGAAGCAATCACAATCTACTACTATCGAAGAATATCAGCGTGACATAGAAAAAGTAAATGTGTGGTGTATTATTTATGAGAGAGAGTTATTGATGCCTTCTTTTTGTTGAAAAAAATTACGGGAAACTTCTGCTTGATATGTTAGAAGGGAATGAAGCTTCCCAAATACCAGGCAATTCCATTTTACATTTAGACATATCTCCTTCACATTTTATCACAATCATGCAGGGTTTCCTTAATGGAACATTTCCTAAGAGAGATCGACCAAGAATAGTAGATTGTCTGGTCCCTTAATCTCATATCTTACTCCCATGGAAAAGTTTTTCAGGGGTTATGTCGAAACACAAGTGTATATATATTCCACTCAAATTAGAAATATGAATCATGTAAAAGAAAGCATCATTCAA
The DNA here is from genome assembly GCA_019974015.1 of Nephila pilipes. Lineage (NCBI taxonomy): Eukaryota > Metazoa > Arthropoda > Arachnida > Araneae > Nephilidae > Nephila > Nephila pilipes. The sequence continues at coordinate 605,773 of BMAW01051193.1, read as the reverse complement.
GCTTTTTACTATTTACTATACCGTATATTCTCTGTCATTTTTATAGAAAGAACCATTGTCATCTTGATCGTCTGAAGTAACTAAGAGAGCTATTTGACTACGTGTACTGAAAGGTAAAAAAATTAGAGAGTTTTTCATCTCTCTCTAAACAGTGCTTTGTTCCGAAGCAATAACTATTTAAGAAAATCCAATTTTCTGTGGACAAATTGTATATAAACGCAACTTATTCTTAACCAGTAATAATTCATTATAATTAGTACTTATAGAATATTCGTGAAAATGTATATAAATTTTGCACGGTGTTTAACAATGCCTGAAATTTTACTTTATGCAATAGAAGCGAGATTCTTATGTGTTTTCTACTACTTCCTTAATCTTTTCATAGTTACTTTGTTCATATTCAGATGACTATGTAATACAAGGAATTTAAGCGTATGTGAAGATTCAAAGTGTTCCTGTGAGGTTATGCTATCAGATAATTAAAGAAAAAAATGTTAAAAATAACAATTTCCGACGTTTTTGAAATAATCTTAAATGGTTCAAATTAATGAATTTCTTCCTTTTAATATTTTAAGAAAGAATATGCTATCTGATTCTTTATCTATATCCATACATAAATATTAAACATTTAAAACTGGATATATTTTAATGGTTTATGAAGAATTGCCTTATAACGTCATGATTTTAGAAAATATCGTGATATACATTCTGAAACTGGAAAATTACAATAAATTCCTAAAATTTACACACATTTACAATAATATAACAAATTTTTTTTGTTCATAAAATCAACAAAAAAACGTTTTTGAGTTCTGTCAGAAGACAACTTTTGTTTATATAAACACTGATTTAATTAAATAAGCACCTTATAATTTCATAGACTAAGAATTAAAAAAATTCTTTTTTCTCTGATTCCAGTCAAATACTGATCTAAAATTTTATATCGACTATTATTTATCCATAAAAATCACATTTTCGTGTTTAAAATAATTTTGTTTACATTCAAATTATTAGCTTATGTAAATTATTACGTTTTTATAGTTGATCGAAGTGTCTATTATTTTAGTGTTATCAACTTCTGTAAATTATTACGTTTTTAGTTTGATAGAAGTATCTAATATTTTAAGTAATCAACAAAAAAGTTTTTTTTGGCTTATCTATTTTGATCCTTTACATAGATGAGAATCAATCATGAGAATCTACACAAGATCTGGTGGCCGCGATAGCCTACCGATTATGGTCGCTGACATGCAGCCGGTGTTACTTTCGTCGAGTTGTGGGTTCGAACCCTGATGCTATTAAGAATCCGCGTAGTGGTGCTGATGCACGTTGAATCTGATCGAGGTTTCAAGTCCTTGCGTCGGCATGGTGTGGAAATTTGGAAAGGGAGATACCAAATCAGGTGTTGTGCTCGTAACTTGATTGAAACTCAAAATTACGAGATTCATCTCCAACAGACTTCATGTTGCTTCTCATTGCGACGTTAGCAAACAATCACATTACAACAACGATTCCGTCCACCAGGTGATAGCGATAAATCACCAAATATTGTTAAAATTGCTATCATTGACACTGCAAATATTTCCCTCAGATTAGATGATCAGAATTCAAATTTGAAGTAATTAAACTTTTTGTAACCAAAAATTTTCATTTTCAAATTCAAATAAATACATGTGATTACGTTATTTATTTATATATCATTCACATTTAAAGTTTGATGCACCTTAAATTTCTAATTAAATAACATTTTTTAGTTTGTACCATCTGGAGAAGGGACACCCCTATTTAAGGGATAAAATGTCTGAACCAGTACGTATCTCTTATTGGGAGGGTTTACTGTATGTACAAAGTAAAATTTGTAAATGAAAGTTACTAACCCCAAAATATTCCACTTGACAGTCCAGGTATAGCTGGCTTTAGTTTAGCCTCGTGAGAATCAAAATATGGATCACATTGATACATAATATCTTCCGTACTATTCATTGTAGAATTTCCTTCTGGAGTGCAGTATACATAGAACAATGAGTTGGTGACGTTTCTTTCTTTAGAGCACACTACTTCTCCTGCCGAGGACAAAATTCGATCTCCTAAAACACAAAAACTAAAACAGAAAGAACAACATTAGTGATATAAATGTATAATAAAGATATTTAGTCTTTTGATATATAATAAACACCAGAAAACAGTAATTGAGAAAGTTAGAGAGTCTAGGACGAGATTGTAGGCTGATCTTTAAAAAAATGACATTCTTTGTGCAATGTTCATTGATTCGGGAAACGTTAATAATCAGAGTTTAATTACATAAATAGAAGGGTGCGTGATATTTTATGGATGAAATTTATCAGACATTGAACAACAAATCGAGATTAAAAACACACAACAGACAAGTTTTAAAGAATTACTTTACTTCATTTATTCTTTAACTAGTTCTTACCGTTTTTAATTACTCACTACTTCACCACCTGCGTTACGAAATGTTCTTCGAAAAGGTATCAGTCAAAGGTTTCTACCGTCTTCGATAACATGCAAGTTGTAATGAATTTCTTGCAAGATAAAAAAGTTAGATATCCTATTTAATTGAATAGAATCTGTTCGTAGCAGTTTCCTTCAAAGGAAATTTTCATTTATCAAGTTATCTTAAATGGCGATCGAAACATTTTTTTTAATTCAATTTTTCAAGGAAATAAAATAATTTAAGCGTAGATAATTATTTTCCTCCGTATCAATCTTATAGAATTTTTAAGAGTTCATGTATGAAATTGATGCATATAAAAATAATGTTTACTCAAAGATAAATAATAATTATTTCTTATGTATAAATACTGATGTAGATAAGTATTTTCTGAACTAATGAGACAAAACTGATGAATGTAAAACATCTTTCTTTTATTGATTATTTTTATAAAGGAATTTTTTCTTCTGAACATTAAGTTAAATCATATGAATTTGTACGCTACTATATTTTCTTTTTGTAATAAGAAAATAGTTAGATAATCAGTTTGCTTTCGAATACTTAGAATAATTTATATTTTGAAAATTTAATTTTGTAATTCAAAGCTTTCTCCAAAATAAATAAACAGATGCATTTAATGTAAAAACTTCCACAAGTTTAAGATCTTTAAAATTTAACAAAGTTCTCAGTAGTAATCTCATTAGTTAATCTCTTTAATCGAATTAGTAATCTAATTAGTAATCTGAGAGTAAAACGTTTTCGTAATGATTTTACATTAAGTATAACTAAGCAACATTTATATTTAAATCGATATTTTAATTTCCATTACTTTAAATACACTAATGGGAAAAATTCGTCATATATTAGCAGTGAATAATTTCAATTTTTTATATTTATTTGGAGCATTAAGTAAAATAATTGTATCTTTATTTCACTGAAACATTTTCTCATTACTTACAAAATCATAACAAGCTTTTTATTTAGTTCTTTAATGACATTTCGTTCACGAGTTTTTTTATTAAAATTTTTTTGTTGCTTTTTTTTATCATAGCTCTATCCATTTATCAAATACAAATGTATAATAATATTTTAATTTTACTGATGCTTTAATTTCTCGTGATAGGAAAAAACTTAAACAATTATACTTAATGATTGTATTGATGATGTAATATATTGATGTAAGTTTTTAATAACATTTTCTAAATTAAATCTAAATGTAAATATGTAGATACTTAGAATTTTATAAATAAAAGATTATCATTTTAATGAACCTCTGCTCAGCTTGTGGTTAAAAAAGTAAAAAAATTCAATATTTGATGAAGTTTAATACAGAAAAGATAAAAAAAAAATATCTTGTAACTGAAATTAACAGGCAATTAAGTACGAGTTTATGAATACGATGTAAGAGTCCAGTTATGTACGAGTTTATGTTTTAGGATTACTTTTAATTAAATAAGCAATATTTGTAGCACGAGCAATGGATCCCTTGAAACTTAGATTTCTCTAAGAATTAATATCGTTCAAGCATAATATTGCATAAAAATTGGAACACGATCCTTATTTGCTCGAAATATTCTCTTTCCAACTGAATTTCCTCTGAATTTGTATTTAAAATCCCTTTAAAATGTTTATTTTATTTATTCCTTTAAGAAAGAGTAAATTTCTTGTTTAATATACTTGTAAGCATACTATTATTTTCTTTATAAAATTTTCTTGACGAATTCTCAAAAGCATTTCCTAAATAAATTGTTGAATACATAGCTAATAAATTATTAGAAATAATACGCACCATAGATAACCATTATAGCTCACAATTTCTAAACTGCGATTCCCAAATGATTTATTAAGACTCGGAAATATTCATTATCAGACATAGAAGTATTCATTAAATTTTACCAGTAGGAAATACAACTGCATAGCACTTCCTACTAGTAAAGTACATTATAACATCGTTACGTTACAAACGTTTAGAATAAATGAAAGTAATGTATCGTCTGCTCCCAGAAGAAATATATAAAATATTCGAAGACTGATATTGTTTACTTTCTGTAATTTTTTTGACACTGAAAAGGAGGAGCGGAAAACGAAGGAATGGCCAATCGCGTTTGTAACAAATGAATGAATGGTTAATGTGAGTTTTCCGAAACAGACAAACTTTTTTCTTTAAACTCGTGTTGAAAGTTTTTTGTCTTTTTTTTTTAAAGTCTTGTATTGGTTTAAATTAAAGTCTAGAAGCGAAGTGTTTAGATAGGGTAAAAAAATAATTAAAATAATTTTTTTTAGCGAAAGTGCCATTAACGAGTAAAATGCTTAAGGAAACATGCACGAAATCGCAAATTTGTTTATAAAAGGGATTTTTATTCCTATCATATTTGTTTCGAGCAGTTTTCTTCCTACCGATTAGTACTTGAATAGTAATTCTCTGTGATGGATCTGTATCTTCCATTTACAATTCTTAATTATTATTTTCAATTAAACTAGAAAGAAGAGAAACGTTTATTTCATACATTTTTTTAGAATATTTGAAATAATCAACATAGAATAAATAACTTACCTGTAGTTTATAACATTAAAAAAATCGGAAGGCACTTTTTTCAATCCAAATTTATTTCCCTTATTATGTCATGGAATACAATTTTTGTATTTTAGATCGGTCACATTTTCAACTGAGGTGAAATCTAACCACCTCTAAATGTTGTCAATCTCTGCGAGATAGATGAATATTAATCAACCATTAATTTAAACCATAAAACTTGATCAGTTGAATGCTCTCCAATGATTGGAGGAATGTTCTAAGCCTAAGGAGTATACAAGGACTTCCAGGGTAATAAAAAAAAGGAAGATTTTTGTTTCCATATATTTATTTAACGTGCAGCAGCATTCATTATTGCACAATATGAATCTTTGGTTAAATCAGGATTCGGATCCACAATCTCACATGACCATGTCTGGCTACGAAGTTTTCGACTAAGACTATTGGAAACAGCGTCCACATGATCATGATCATGATCTGGAAGTACTTTATGAAAAAATTAAGACCAAAAATTATACTGAGGAGTGAATTTGAGAATATCTGTTTCATAAGGAAAGTGCATGATTCAGAACAATATGTTGAGTATCTTAAATATGACAACATCTATATGATAATCGGTTTGTTTTAGTTACTTGGATGGTGAAGGTACAGAAGTATTGAATTTGTGCAAGGTTTAGTTTAATACAATGCTTCCCCATCTGACAAAACAGTGGGTTCTTATTTACCTAAGTAAAAGATGATCTCTCAAGTTCAAGTAAGTCGAGATCTAGAAAGATACAGAATCGCACATTTCATATATATTGTGATTTAAAGTCACAAATAAAACAGAAATTGTATTAAATAAAAAAATTATCATCAGTTATTCTTTATATGAGAGTAGTAAAAATACATGTCAGTTGATGGATCATCGAGTCGTTCTAGACCCTGATGGAAATCTTCTGATGGAATGCCTTGTAGTACCCTCCTAAGGTTATTTTCAGTCATCTTGATAATGTCAAATCATTGTCCTTTAAGCTTCGATTTCAACTTTGGATACAATTAGTAATCTTTAGGTACCAAGTCCGGAGATTATGGGGATGGTGTTGCGCAGGTACATCTCTAATGTCAAAAACTTACGAAGAACAGCAGCTTTGCTTAGTGATGATGTTCTGTCGTGTATCAAGAACAAATTTTTCTTTGAATTCATTTGCGATGCGCTCCAATAACCAATTCATTACATCCCCGTAGAGAGCTGCATTCATTGTTTGCCCTCAGGAATGAATTATAAGTGAATTATTCCTCTGCAGTAAAAAAAAAGCGACTTTTAATGTCTTCAATCGAAATATTTGGAAGCGAAGCTGCTTGCCAGCTTATTTAGCATTCTTAACGTCTGCCATCTATTATGAAATTTCCCATGTCACAAAAGCACATTCAATCGATATAAGAAATCCTCATTGTAAGCATTTTTTAAAATCACTTAATAAATTTTGACTTCAGATTTTCGAGTTCGAAAATCACGGGAATGAGTTCATGAAACCCCATTTTTAGTGTATGCCTCCAAAATATGTTTACTTGCATGAAATCAATTACGCGTTGTCTATCTGGTAAAAAAAGATAGCCCTTAGTACCCACTGCGTAACAAAAAAAAAAAAAAAAAAAACAATAAAAAATAAACTTACTCGGTGTTCGGTTTACCATCCATGTTGACGAAGATACCCACATAGACACCAATTATCGATATGATGACACACAGTAGTGCAATCGGAGCCAGCTTGCTGACGAAGGCTACACCAATGTACACCATGATACCCACCAGAATAAGCAGAATAGTTCCATACGTTCGGAAATTGTGGTACATAATCTCTTGATTGTTTGGGTCACCGTAGAGCGCGAGTTGCGGCGCTAAATAATTCTGAAAGAATATATGAATTATTATATTCATTTGATATATTAAACAATGAGATATGAAGAGAAACAAAGATTTGTGATATTAGGTTATTTGCGATTTTCCCTTCACTAACTGTGGTGAATTTTGGTAATTTTGAATTGCATGCAATTACAATTTCTTCCCAACCAGAATGAAACGTGATTAGGTAAATTAGATGATGATTAGAAGTGTAGTGAATAAAATTAGAGATAGTGATATATAGCATAGGATTGAAAAGAAGTAGGAGGTAGAGGATAACGACAAGTTGACAGATGTGTAGATTGAAGCGAATCTTAATTATAAATCAGTTAGGTTTAAATGATTCCTATTTAGAGAGTAATACAAGTTGAATCTGTGATGAACAAGAAGTGTGAGAATTGAAACGAATGATTTGGTAAGCTAAAACATTACTATTAGAATATAAATTAGGATTAACTGAATTAAGAAGGATGAGAGAGAGAGAGAGAGAGAGAAAGATCTTGGATATTCTATGTTGAGAGCTATTAAGATGTATTGCGTCTTTCTCTTATGTATCGTCAATTGGAGTCTTGAACCTTTCTTCGGACTTTTCTGTAGTACCATTCTTGGTCAGGTGTGACACCTTGGGGAAAATTGAGCAAAAGTCCGGAACTTTCGATCCAGATGAGATTTCGCGAAGATTACAATAGTTCCCAGAATATTCGATTTGTTACCAAAATGGTCGCCAAGGTTAAGTTGTTATGGCTTAAACTTTTCTTGGCTGACTGATGAAATGTTTGTTAATGTCTCGTTTCCCTCACAAAAAAACAGGTTGCAGGGAAGCATCATCTCAAGTTCGTAATAATAGATTATTATATTCGAATAGCAAACAATCATTCTATTAAAAGATGATATGAAACCTTTGTGAGAAGTTGTTAAAATCTATTATTCTCTTTTTAGACTTTGGAGAGAGATAAAAAACTGATATCCTTAATTTTTAATATAAATTGAAAGTAAATACGTAAAACGAATCTGATTAAATATTATTTTTTAACATCTTTACTCGAAATCTGCTTATAAATTCTACGTTGAATATTTTTCTGTTATTTTGGTTCTAAAAAACATTGAATTTGTTTTAGAAATGAAATATATATATTTCTCTCTCCCTCGTTTAGAAGGATTGCACTAAAATGATCAGAATGAAAATTATACTTATTTTTTTTTAGTTAATATGCTATATATGATCAATAATAGTATTTTTACTGAATTTTACAGAGAGGAATGAGTGAATGAGCTATGGTGGAATTTAATGGAGCAAAAACCACATTTTACTGTGCTACGTCAAGCATAGTATAACTGTGAATTAGACGTTTGAAAAAAGGGGGAAAATATAAAATTTCACAGTATGGAAGAAAAATATTCTAGATTGAAAAAAAAGTGCTTCAATAAATATAACATTTTAAAATACACCAATAACTAGAAAAGTGAATGATACTGGAATGAATGAATCTGAAAAGTAGATGATAAATAAATTGCTTAAATACTCTAATTCCGTGTGTTATAGAATTTGAAAATAAATTAAATTTTCTGTATTGTTAAAAAGTTATAAGTATCGATTATTCCACTGTTTCAAAAAACAAAACTTAGGAAGATGAGGCATTATTATTTCTTAAAAAAAAGTTAACATTTCCTGAGATTTAAAAAAATCAATACAATGATAATATGGAATTCTAGATCAGGGTAAAAGCTGTATCAGATATCTTTTATTAATAAGCCCACATTAATTTATCCAGAATTTAATCAAGGAGAGTTTTCAAAACTTCAGTTCGATACACTTGAAATTGCATTTTAAAATATTCATACCATTATATTATTCAATAATTTCAAATGTTTTAAAACTCTTATAATCTTCTAGACTTAAGTACTCGTAATGTTGGGAAACTTATGTATAATCTGACAAAAACTTTAAGCAAACTTTACATATGCAGGTATAATCGAAATGTATATTTATGGCTTACTGGAACTTAAACTTTGGTTCATAATCAGGATTATTTAGTCAACTCCATAATTAATAATATATTGCAAAATTGATAGATCTTCCTTAAAATGTAAGCTTAATTATAAATCACTTTGTAAATTCATAAATGCTGCATGTGACTTAACTCCTTCATATACATTTACCTTTCAAAAGAGTACCTAAAAGTAAAGGTTCTCAAACTCTTAAGTCGACATTCTCTTTAGTTGGAAACTAAGATATGATGTGTAGCATATGATATGAAGTATGTAGATATATATATATATATATATATATAATATATATATATATATATATATATATATATATATATATATAAGTAATAATAAATCCTACGCTACTTCATACTATATGCTACACATCATATCTCAAAATTATATATACATATATACACATATTTCTCAAAAACGTCAAAAAACTTTTTTAATAAATACATGAATTATTCTGTACATATTTTATTCCCTTTATTTGTAATCAATATTTATTAAGTTTCTAGGAATTAAATCAACGAATTAAACGAATTAAATTACAGCATTAACGAATTAAATTACAGTATTTATTCTATGTGTAATCCGTCATTTCAATTTTTCTACCCTACCACTAATCCAGCGTTTTTACACAGACCGACAAGTCAAAGAATATTATTTTATGTCTTCTACTTCAATAGGAATAACGTAGGCTATCAATACAAATCAGCGTATTTCTAAAAAGTTTTAGTTACTTCGTGTGTTTCATAATTTTTTTGCGTCGTCAGTGTTAAAATTTATACAATATTACACAGCATTTGCTGTTTAAATGCATTATTATTAGTGTTTTTCAAGTGATACGGCAGTTCAGTGGTTTGATATCTGCCAGATTACCGAAATATAACTGTAATGAGAAAACAAAATGTTAATAAATAATTCGGGAATAGTGAATTAAAAAAAAATATCTTAATATAAAACGTGAGATAAGTTCAAAAACACTTGCTTTTTTTATACTCATCTTTTTTTTTTCTTTTTAAAATTAAATCAACTATTATAAAACGCGCGAACATCAAAATGAAAATGAAGTCCCGTTACACGAATCCACATCTGAATAAAAATGTATAGCTTTAGCTGTAATCTTAAGTGAGAAAATTCTTAAAATATTGTCGAATGAATTACATGGTATGTTGCATTGGAGAGAGTATAGTTTTTCGTACCCTGTATGCCCCGATGTAATAAGACAAGTATATTTGCCATCGGGGTCAAATTGAAATAAGTATATCAATTTACGCACAAATAAAAAAGAATAATACTCACCAGAACTATCTCTACGGCTCCTACCAAGTACATGGACCCCGCAAAGGTCGTGGCTAGATAGAACAGTATACCTACCGCCCCACCGAATTCAGGACCCAAGGACCGAGATATCATGAAGTAGGAACCTCCCGCTGCAAAAAAAGTAAGATTGCTACAAACATATACGAACATGATCAAATATATCATTCATTTAAGCACATATTTTTAATGTTAAGGGAAAAAAAAATTACGTACCCGGTACTATACCATTTGTCGCAATAGCACTCAACGAAATGACAGTGGTAAAAGTCTAAAACATAAAGAAACATTTTGTTACACCTGCTTTGTATTATTAATATTATTATATATTCTTAAAGTAAAAAAAATTCTTATTTAAGTCTTTCAGACACTGCAATAAACGAAATAAGCTGGAAACATTTTCGTGTAAATTCAAAAAGATGATTATCTCTATAATGTCAACAATTCTTATTCATTTAAAACTTTGAAAGTACTCTTATTTGAAAATCTGATAATTTTTACAGTTACATCTAACTCTTTAAGTAGAAAGTTGATGCATATGTGTGATTTTACCTTCTTTTTCTTGCCTTCTTTCACCAGTAATGAGCTTATTTTTCAAAAGTATTTTAACAATAAAAGCTCACTTAAAGTCTTTGGATTGAATCCCATAAGAATTAAATATTTTTTCCTATAAAATAATATAGTACCTTAATTTGTACTTTATTAGGAATTTATGATTTGATCGAAAATAGGTCAAATTTTTAAGACAATCGGGAAGCCTCAATTTTGAATTTTCATCCTTCAAACCATTTGATTTTTATTTGGATTCTTTCAGACAAACTATTTTGATATTGTTGTGAATTGACATTGCACTGTATTCCTTTTATTTCATATTAAGCCTTTTCATCAATGTCCGGCAATTGTTCTTTGTTACTGAACAAATTTGGGATTAAATTTTGATAAAGGGCATTCGATATCATGAAATATTAAGCATTTCAGAATTTTATATTACTATTCGGATTTTTCTAAATCTTCTGCTTTATGCGAATCCTAACAGCGTATCAAAATATTTCACATAATAAATATGATTAAGCATATAGGTCTTAATATTTTCACACCAAAATCGTCATGTGTCATTTAAAATTCTGTAAAAAAATCTAAAATACAAATGGAGGGAAATCAAACATATACTTGGAAAAAGACTATATTAATAAAGATTATATCAGTGACTTAAAGGCTACCAATTTCGTTTCGAGAAGTGTTTTTAATACTTAAGATGAATATCTTAAAATTGGGGGATACTATCTTTTGTTTGCTCTATATCCCACAAAAATAAACAATCAAATAAAAATTGTCTCAGAGTTTAATTATACGAAAAAAGCGTTATTTAAACAATGCTTAAATTTGTATGTGGTTAAAAATCTGCTTTGCTTAATTTGTTTTACGTGGCATTATGTACTTGTAGAGAGTTTAATGTTTTCCTTTTTAAAATACAAAAGACCAGAATGAATCCCAGTAGAGACAAGAACTATTGAATTGATCTCAGGAAATGACTTTTAACTCCGACGATTGGAGGATATTTAAAAATTAATTTATTCAACCAATTCTGAATTTCACCAATTATAATTTTTAATAAGTAATTTTGTTTATGATAATGCTGAATGTGCAGTTATATTCCTTGCTTTTGCAGTTTGATAAATAGACATTGCTAAGAACATTTTAAAATAACGTTTTATTAATTCATCCATAAATATAGTATTATTTTAATATTTTACTAATAAGCTGTAAGACATTACATTATTTCATCCATAAGTCCTATACAGGGCGTTTCGAAATTCATGGGCAAAAATTTAAGGGGCGATAAAAAAAAAATCTAAACAAGCAATATTCACAAATCAATGCACAAGCGGTGAACCACTAGATGGCTTGTAATGGAAAGCGAAAAACCCCGGGATTTCAGGAGGCATGGCGACATACAGAAATCAGGAAAAGGCCATGCCGAAACACCCTTTATGTCAAACGATAAATAAAACAATGGGAAGGTTTCAAGATTATTTTAGGCAATGACATTACTGTACGTCGCGATGCCTCCTGAAATCCATGGTAGAAAAGACGATGAGTTAGAAAACTCGCACTTCATGCTTTCCATTACAGCGCCATCTAGCAGTTCACCACTTGCTCTTAGACTCTACATTATAGGGTAAAAATTGCTTGTTTAGATGTTTTCTTTCACCTTTTAAATTTTTGCCCATGAGTTTCGAAACACCCTGCATTTTATTACCTTTTAATTTAGCTAGACACTTTTGGCATATTTCGAACAAGTATGAATTTTCTCGAAACTTGTTAAGGGGATTGCGAAAGTCCTATATCTCATATAAAATTTACCAACTTTAGTACTTTTCCCTCAGAAACGGTGTAATATAGGATTATGAAATTCTTATGGAATTTAGAATAACATATTTTACATACTTTAATTCAAAATTTTCTTTCTGGGAAAAGAAAAATTAGTAATTTTTGATTCATAATCCCTCTTAAATTAGCAGTTCTGGTACAATTTCACTGCCTAATATAAATTAATCTAAAAAAAGTCATCAAAACCTTGAGTTTAATATAATTCAAATGTCATTAAAAGAACGATTGCTCGTGTTTCATAAATATTAGGAAAAAGGAACATGAACCTGAAAAATTCAAGAAAATCATGAAATTCATTTGAGAAAAGTGCATTTTAAGATTTCATTGACACTCTTATCATTGATTAAGAAGTTACATTTTATAAAATCCTGCCTTGTATGAATGATTAGCACCTTTTTATGCCTCATAAGAATCTTCAAGTATTCGTTTTGCTTTTTTTAAATTCCTCTTCCAGGTATTTTTTGATATTTGAATATTTCCGTTCTCCGTCGAAAAACGTTCTTTGTCTCTAATTCCTCCTTCACTATGGTGAATTTCAATCCTGCACAAAGTACGACACTTTGTTATATTTCCTACATTAAAGAAGGAAACTCCCCCAAGGATACCAAATTTTAAAGTTTCGATTGTCACAAATGCAGATTTTGGTACACAAATCCAGATGAGTCTGTTCACAGATTCATTAGGATTCTGTATTTTTATATCAAGGTATTTTTTAGCTACTCTGGATTTGCTAAATCTCTAAATGCAAGTTTGATGACTTCCATTATTGGTAGAGGAACATGCATAATGCTTCGTGTGGTCAAACGTTTCGTCTTTTGCTTGGGCGCAATGAAACCCACATCAGTCTCCATATCCAACTGGACAAAGTCTATGATTTGGATCTCATTAGATTTTATTCAGCTCAAAATGCTTGCTGCGTTTTTGAAGGAATCCAAGATTTCCAAAAGATCTGTAATTCGCCGTTTAACTTGTACGGATATGGTTCCAATAAAGTTTTTGCCAGCAGCAAATTTATCCAAAACATACATCAAAACAAGTTATAATATAATTTCATATCCTGTACCTGAATTTTCATCATATTCATTACATTGAATGAAAGAATTGTTTAATGTAATAGTTTCAGTTATCATTTAACTCAATATCCCTGATGGTTTACTTTTCAACGTTTTTATGTTTTTTCTTAAATATATATTCTTACTTCATGGCATTTTAAAAAAGTTTACTAATTTTTTATATCAGTAAAATACTACTTGCTAAAGGATATATATATATATATATATATATGTGTATATATAATCCCCAATAATTAAAAATTACGGAAAGAACAATGTAAACATTTAAAAACTGTAAAAAAACCAGTCGAAATTAAGTTTATTATTGCCAATTCTTCAATTATAAGAAAATAAGAAAAAGTTGAACCGGAATAATAATATATGTAAAGCATTGAACGAGATGAAAACATCGCGAGAAAGGTTTGTTTACAATTGTCAACTCTTTAATGGTCAAGGATTTGCGAAGTGCTCCAAGAAAGAATGAAAAAAAAAAAAAAAAACAAACATTTCTTTTTGATACTTAAGTGTGATACATCGTTGAAAAGGAAAAAAAATTAAGCTATTTAATGACACGAAAAAGTAAAAATGGAATTTTTGGTCGAATTTCACTTACCCGTTCCCTTTAAAAGAAAATAATTCCACTAATAAATTGCTACATTAATATTTTTTTGTTCATTATTTAAAGATGAATATAATTTCTCATTAAATTTAGGTATGAAAATATCTTGAAATGATTATGACTGAAAAATAATTGAAATAACTACTAATTCTCTATATTGCAACAAGCTATTATATCAATTTAATCGGAAAGTGTCTTAATACAACAGAAAATAAATCTCAGAAAGTTGATTAATCCCCCCCTCCTATTTTGATTCACGAAGGTTAATATTACAAATGTTTCGAATGCTAGAAATTTTTACATATTTCAAATATTCAATTCTTTTTCTGTTACATGCGGAATTTTACTTTTGCTTATATTTTTGATATTTTTTCCAGAAGGATATTGGTCAAAAAATAATGGTATAAAATGTTTTTGAACATCTGTATGTTTGCTTAGAAGTCTGCAGATCAATACGTCTTATACTGAATTAATGAATACAATAAATTACACTCTAGAGTTTTATAGAAGTTACCACATAAATAAATAATGTATCAATAAAAATATTCCTGAAATTCTTTTTATATTTCTTTAAATTCCTTATTCAACATTGTCGTAATTAAGTATAAAAATAGTTTTGTTTTTTGTTAACTATTTTGCTTTTAAACAAAGCTTCAAATCATAGCAGAATCATTAAGCTGAACTTTGGCAGATAGGTAGTTTCGAACATATATGGGCGTAATAAAACTTGATTACCGGAAATTTCTGTGGAAAGTCTCAAAGCAGGAGGTACATAAAACTTGATTTCGGCATTTATTGAACAAAGAATTCGAAAGTGCTTCCTAAAAGAACTACTGAAAATTGAAAAACGCCACAAATGTTTCTCTTTTAAAATTCTGAGAGAATTGTTTCAAATGTTTTACTAAAAAAATTAATTTTCCTGATGGTTTGTATAAGAATGGTTTTTTTTAAATTTCATTCGCGAAAAAATTTAGATTTTTTAAAACTGAAAAACTGTTCAATTTTCTTTTTCTTTTCATACCAATTTCGAATTTTTGCTTAAATTATTAAAACTTCGATTACATTTCTAAATTTAAATTTTCATCTTGTTTGCTTTGTTTAATTGAGATTTTTTAAAAAAAATTAAGAAATATCTCATTATAAATTTCTTTTAAAAATATTTAGAGCAGAAACATTAAAAATATACAGAGTAAACAAATGCGTATTATTTTGAAGATTGACAAGGCGTTTATGGATAATATTATTTAAAAATAGTTATTACTCTTTAATATATAGTTATGTAGGTGATCTGCTTTCAAATGTAGGAAACGTTCATGCAAAGAAAAAGTAGTTTTTTTTGTAGTAAATCTAAATTTTATTTTGAGACCATCGTGAAAACAAGATATTTACTTTATAACATGAGACAATTAACAAACATATATGAATGGACTGCAACATCAATTAAATGTTCGCGCAATCAGGGAACGCGGCAATACGTAATAACAATACCACATGATATAAGGGCATATAAGCTAGAAACTATTAAAAAGCATTAACATGTGAAAAACTACTAAAGATAGTTCTAGAAAATTCCTCCAGCTACTAAAATTATGTACTATTAAAACACATTTAACATATCAAAAATTTTAAAATTGAATAATAATATTAATCCATTAAATTGAATAATAATAATAATTTCCTCCCCTGGACACTGTTAAGCCGTGTGAAAATAACAACTATATTACTTATAAATGCGTCTGTGTTTTGATTGCATGTGATTTTGAATATCATTTGAAGCTATACAAGAAAGCTAAGTACATGTATAGATTAGTACAAGGAATAATCAGCACGTCGAATGTTCTTCGAGGCTATACATAAAAGTGAAGTGCATGTAGGCATTAGTGAAGCAATTATAGAATATTCCGTATGTCGAATAATCTCTGCGGCTGTGAAAGGAAAAAAAAGTGCATATATGAATTAGGAGTCTACTTTCATATGATGAATGCTACTGCTGATTAATTTTGTTCTAATACATTATATAATCAAATTAAAGAAATTCTAAAACATATTTTAAGTTTTAAAATAAAAGAAGGAATAGATATCTTACCACACAACAGCACAAGAAGACAGTGATAAAACCAACTATGGCACCTGCAGTACCTACGATCCATACCAACCGAATGAAAAAGATGACACCGAAAATATTTTGAATACATGGTAAATATACTCCTGCTATCGTTCCGAGATTAGCTTTCTGCAACAAAATAAAAATCATAGTATGGTTAAATTATATATATATATATATATAAATAAAGATGTAATGTGTGTTTATTCAAAGACACTAATCTCCGAAACTACTGGAGCATTTGATCTGAAATTTTGACAGAACGTTGCTTTTTAATCCGGACGGGTTTTTATGTACTTATTATTTCGTAATTCATTCTAAATTTTTTGAAAATTTTAATTGATTTTTCGGTGTTATGACGTCATATGATGTTACGTTTCTTTCTGAATGCGAAAATTTATACTATACACACAGTTTTTTCGGGATTATTACATATTTTTACTATAATTATGATTATCGATTGGAATATTTATCTATTTTTTGTTCTTTGATACTTAATTAGGATTATTTTTCGAATAAATCATTTTTTAGTAATTATTCTTTTAACAACTAAAATTTCGTTTTGTAATTTTGGCAACATTCGGATAGTATTATCGCGGGATGTTAATGATTTTGCTTACAAATTACCATCATTCAAACCAAAGCACTCAGAATCGCATTGTGTTTACTACAATGGACTCCAAACATTGTACTTTTACAAATAGCTGATCAGGAAATATTTTCGGAGAAAATAAGAAGACTAGTGAATAAATTTTTTATCTCCCAAATTTCAAACGGTGACTTTTCCTCTCTGCATCTCATTAGCCATGATACAATAAATCTAAATATTCTGGAAGAGGACAAAAGCAATATCTCTAATACTTTGAATATTAAGGGGCATCATATAATTTCTATCCCCAAATTGATGTATTTCACAGAGCTTTCATGTAGAATTTACACCAAGGAATTTGAATTTCAGGACAAAAACCTTCCTACTTTTATCATCAGAGGATTATTTGACAAAATAGTGAGCAATAACTACCGAGTTTATTTCATAAAAGCTACGGATGCTTCAAAAAACCATAACATGAGTTCTATTGCAGGCATAACGAAAAATTCCTCCTTTGTTTATAATTTAAGCCCATTAACACTATATTTACAGCAGAAGTTTTATTCACATATTTAAATAAAAAAATTGTTAATTTTATCAGATAGTCACTCTGTTCTGACTGCTCTAAAAATTATAATATAAAATCTCCAAAAGTTCTTCACAGATTAGCCAGCAAAATTTTCATCCTCTTACAATTTCAAATTCAAATGGTACTACTATGGACTCCGGGACACTTGAAAATTATTTGGAATGAACAGGCAGATTATCTCGCAAAATCGGTTACGGAATCCAACATTTTCATCAATTGGATTCCTTCGGAGGATATTCATAGCAACATTCGCAGAAAAAGAGTGACAAAAACCAATGAAAATTTTTATTCAAGTAAATATTTTCAAGACTTGGAAAACATTCCGACAGTAGACAAAATATCCAAGTGGACAAGAACCAGAAGAGAGGAAATTCTTATCATTCGAAATCATTTGTAAAATGATCATAACTCCAGGACTTTTATACAAATTCCATTTACAGGATAATGCAATTTGTAGCACATGTAACCATATCAACGATCTGGAACATAACTTTTTAAATTGTAACAAATACTCCTCCCAAGGAAATCATCTATGGAGTACTCTCAAGATAAATCCACAGCTGAATACTACTTTCAAAGAATTCTTGGAAGCAATAGTCACTAATTAACAAGTGTTCAGAATATTTCTGCAGAAACTAAAGTACTTTGACATCTACTGAATGAAATACATATTTTAAACAGGATTATAGCCTTTGCTGCACCATATCCTACAAAAATCAATCAATCAAACAACTTACTTTTTCAATAATTTCACGCAGAATTAATTATTTCTTTATTAATATTATTAATATTTTTACAAATCAAAACTTCGCACTGATACGGGTAGTTCAGTTCTTCTTGCTGCAATTAATGTTAGTATTGTATTTTGGTATTGTTATGTTACTCGGGTCATTAATGATACTTCCAGTTCTCTGTAACATTTTGAATGTAGACAGTCACCTTAATTATTTTGTGATACACTGCATTACTGTTGAGCTGTCTTTTATTATAGTGTTGATTTTGTGTGAGTATAGTATATTTTTTCATTGTTCTTCATTTGTTTTTTTTTATTTCGCAATTGGTGAGAATTCTGTTCTGTCAATTAATTTTCTTTTGAATTCAAACTATGTAGTGAAATTGACCTGTTTGGAGCGATATGTTGAAGTGGGATGAAACATTCTATTTCCCGTTGTGTCGGAATTGAGCTGTGTTGATTGATTTACGTTTGAAGTTAAATATTTTGTTAGTATTTTTATTTCCCCCCTTTTTGTTCCTGTTTTTTTTCCTCCTGTAATGTTTTGCAATTTTATATGTTTTAAATTTAACTTTCCTATTTTTAAGTGAAGTCAATCAGCTTTCAGTGTCTGTTACATTTTGAACGTAGGCAGCCATCTTAATTATTTCAGATACATTGCATTGCTATTGAGCTGTATCTTTTACGATAGTGTTGATTATGTGTGAGTATAGTTTATTTTTTCATTGTTCTTCATTTAGTTTTTTAATTGTTTTTCTTATTTCTCAGTGCAATTAATGAGAATTCTGTTCTGTCAATTAATTTTCATTTGAATTCAAACTATATTGTGAAATTGACCTCTTTGGAGTGCTTTGTTCAAGTGGAATGAAATGTTCTGTTTCCCATTGCATCACTATTGAGCTGTGTTGAATGATTTACGATTGAAGTTAAATATTTTGTTAGTATTTTTATTTCCCCTCTTTTTGTTCCTGTTTTGTTCGTTTTTTAAATGTTTTGCAATTTTATATGTTTTAGTCTGAACCTCTTTTCTTCTTTTTAAGTACAGTCAATCAACTTCAGTTCGTAAAAAAAAATTCTTTGCCGAAATCCATTAAACATATTTGTAAGTATGTTAATAAAGGCAGCTACATGGCAGTTTTTGATATGCAACCAGAAACAAGTGATAGGAATGCAGTTATGTGTTGGCCAACCTGAATTGGCCTCTGATAATTAATGATGATGCCACAAGCAGAGTAAGACAGGCGTTGATATTTTAAAATGTAATTTTATCTACAGGATATTTACAAGACTCGAATCAATATCATTACTCTTTAAGCCAAAGTCTACAGTATCACAGTCAAGTCTTACTACAATCATAGCGATGGTCTCATCAAACACAGCCAAGGTCTCATTATATATATATATATATATATATATATATATATATATATATATA
>BMAW01051193.1:535058-585976 GCA_019974015.1 Nephila pilipes | reverse complement strand
AAAGTAAGTGAGTGATTGTAGGTTTTAATGGCGCAAGAGCCATAAGTAGGCTATGCTTCACACGTAATTCCAAAAAATTACCATTTGAGATAACCGCGATATAACATTATGCATATCGATAAAGTAGCTCAATATCAGGCTGGAAGATATATAAGCAGCAATGAAGCTGTATAGCGAATTCTTTCATTTCCTATGCACGAACGAAGTCCTGCCGTTGTTCACTTAACAGTACATCTAGAAAATAGACAACGTGTTTATTTCACTGCTACAAATGTACAATAAAGAGCCATTAATCCACCAGCTGCAACATTAACTGCTTTCTTCACGTTATGTCAGAATGCTGATTTTGCGAAAACGCTGCTATATTCGGAAGTACCTACTTATTACGCATGGAATACGAGTAGAAAAGTATTTGAGCGACGCAAACGAGGTGAGGACAACCTGGCATATTTAAAGAAACGACTATTGGCAAACAATACACTGTACATCCGAATCAGGATGAATGTTTCTTTTTACGTATGCTATTGGTAAATGTGCCTGGTCCAGTGTCTTTCCAACAACTGAGGACTGTCAATGGGGTTACACATTCCACTTTCTGCAGTGCATGTCATGCTCTAAATTTATTGGAAAATGACTCACACTGGGATGTATGTATTAATGATGCATGTAACATGTCGCATCCAAAGCAAATTCGTGCTTGTTTGCAATCGTATTGACTGCCTGTTCTCCTTCATCTCCAACAAATTTATGGGAGAAATATAAATCACACATAGCGGAAGATATTTTTCATCGAATGTGCAGGGAAAATTTTAATATGGACATTGATTTCGCAGCAGAACACTGTAATGAAGCATTGATAATGATTGAAGATTTGTGTTTAGCAATTGCAAACAAAGTTCTCAATCGGTTGGGAATGCCATCACCAACTTGACCAACACCAGCAGATGAAATAAATGCTTTTTTGAAACACTCTGCTTTGTGGCGACATGTGAATACCTTGAAATTAACTACAAATATGCGTGTCCAGTTGCAAAATGATCGATCATCTGAAATTTTCTCAAATCAATTGTTGGATATTGGAAACGGAAAGGTGCCAGTAGATTTGACCTCAGGGAAAATTTCATTGACTCATAACTTCTGCAATTTGGTGACATCCAAAGGAGAATTGGTTGAAAGAGTATTTCCTGACATTCAAACCAATTTTAAGAATCCCAATTGGCTGAGTGAACGTGCTATTCTTGCTGCCAAAAACAAAGACGTCTACCAGCTTAACAACATCATTCAGTCTTGCATTCAAAATGAGACAGTCACCTATAAGTCTGTTGACACTGTTGTGGAAGTAGATGAAGCAATGAATTACCCTACAGAATTTTTGAATTATCTTGATCTGCCAGGAATGCCGCCCCACATACTGCAATTGAAAGTTGGTGTGCCAGTTATCATGTTGCGAAATATCAACCAGCCGTGTAACGGTACGCGGCTTGCAGTAAAAAAATTAATGTGCAACGTCATAAAGGCAACAATTTTGACAGAACCTTTCAATGGTGAAGATGTCCTTATTCCTCGCATTCCTATGATACCAACAGATATGTCATTTCAGTTTAAGAGATTGCAATTCCCAATTCGATTGGCATTTGCAATCACTATCAATAAAGCTCAGGGGCAAACTTTAGAATTGTGCGACTTAGATTTAGAGGCAGATTGCTTCTCTCATGGACAATTGTATGTTGCATGTTCCAGAGTAGGTAAACCAGACAATCTGTATATCTACACTAAAAATGGAAAAACAAATAATGTTGTGTACCCTGAAGCATTGTAAAATTAACCTTTTGCCCTTAAGGACTCCAGGGTAGAGCCATTTCCAATTTGTATATATTTTAACTGTTTAAGACTTTTTTTTTATTTAAATTAATGTAATTTTTTTTATCAGTTTTGGGCTGTTTATCATTTCTATGTTTCTTACTATTTTATAAGCTGCATGAACCTATTTATATATTTTTGCAATTATTATGATAATTTCTTATTTATTTTTGTGATTTGTATTTAATTAATTTTTGCTTATGATTATTTCTTATATATTTTTGTGATATGCATTTAATTTGGTTTGCTACTATTTTATGAACTACATGAACCTATTTATATATATGTATTTAATTTATTATTATGATTATTTATTTTTGCGATTTGCATTTATATAATTTTTGCTTATGATTATTTCTTATATATTTTTGTGTTATGCATGTATTTTGGTTTATTATTATTTTTTATATATTTTTGTGATTTGCCAATGTATTTCATTGTCGCATTGAATCTTTAAATGTTCTGAAAGAATGCCATCCCACATGCTGCAGTTGAAATTTAGCGTGCCAATTATGTCGCAAAATATCAACCAAAGCTGTATGTTGCAAAGCTTTGTAACGGTACGTGACTTACAGTAAAAAAATATGCATATATTTTAACTGTTTAAGACTTATTTTTATTTAAATTAATATAATTTTTTTTATCAGTTTTGGGCTGTTTATCATTTCTCTATGTTTATTAACATTTTATGAACTGGATGAACGTATTTATGTATTTTTGCATTTAAGTTATTATTAAGATTAAATCTCTGTAATTAAACCAGACTATCCATGAAAGAAAATTATGCCCATTATAAGATTCACAATTGGCTGGATGGATAAGCTCTTTTCTTTCCATTTAACCAGACTGAGCCACAGCAACGCATGGCAGGGTACAGCTAGTATATATATATATATATATATATATATATACATATATATATATATATGTGTGTGTGTGTGTGTGTGTATGTATGTGAGTGTGTGAACATATTATAAATGTAGGATTTCAATTGTAACACAATAATTTTTTTTATGAATTTTTATTCCCTTTTATTTTAACAATAGAAAAACATATCTATATTTTAACCTTCAGGTTTCTTAATAACTTTTTCAGTTGCAATTTTATTGAGGATTCGATAGCGGTGAATTAATAAGTTTTTGCGTGTAAACTTGAGTTCAATAAATAAAAAAAAAAGAAAGAAAAGTTCATAAGAAAACATGATAACTTTCCTTATTACGATTTATTTAAAACTTGTCGAGTTTATAACAAGGTTTGCTGAAAATTGTAAAATTATTCAAGAACCTTTTCTCTTTCATAGGTATTCTTATGCTATCAAGATTATTTAATTTTATTCTTCATAAAAGTACTTATTCAGAAATTCAAAAGTTCTGTATCAAATACATAAATTAGTACTTGAAAGAAAAAACAAACAGCAACATATACTGAAGAATAAATATAAAAATATTCGAGCATTGTGTAAAAGAAAAAAAAAATAAATTGAGAAAGGAACTTTTTGGGCATGAACTTCCCATTGATACATTTTTGTTTAATTTGTTTGTTTCCTAAAGGAAAATAGCATATAAAATAAATTATTTAATTTTAATAGTTGGGGATTTAGGAGGATAAATATCCCCCAAAAAAATTTAAAACTATTTAAAACCATTAAGATATAAAACATGCGGGAGGTTATATAGAAAGTGTTTAGCAGAAACATTATATGCTCCAAATTCTAATTTAAAAACAATTTCAGGCTGTTTGTAACATATCGCTGTGAATGGAAAAAAATATTCGATAAATAAGATTTAGCAAAATTATGAATAATATAGAGATGAATTTCAGTTATATGATTTCTATGTGATTTCTGCTCAGAATGATCCAATTATTAATTTTGTCCCAATAATTAGTTAAATGGGATATATAGTTATTTGGAATATTTGGAATATATGGTCTCAATAATTAGTTATTTGGAATACTTAAAAAATAACTTCAAAATGGTTTTCAATTTACTATCTGTATATTAGAATAAAAAAGCTCCCAAAATGGTTGCCTGCTTCCCACAAGATGTTTACTGGAGATGAATTGTTTTTTCTGAGAGTGACTGCATTGCTGGAATTAGAAAGAATAGAAGGCGCTACGCGCCCCCACCAGACTCTCCTGTGACCAAAGAGGATATAATTTTTTGTCTTTCTCAGAGAATGTCTGAGGTTGAATGTAAAGAAATTTAAAAGCGAATATATATTATGTTATACTCTTTGTTATTGATTATGTGACATCTCAAAATGGTAAAGGGCAATAGTCTCTTAATGATTGTCTGACGTTTGGGCCAGCTTTAAGCCACAAAATATTAGATACAATATTGCAATTTCGGAACAGTGATATATAAAGAACAGTTTTGTACATCGGGATAGATGAAGAAGATAGAGACTATTTAAGACTGTTTCTGGTTTCCTGATGAAAATGACTCGAAATCTTACAAAATTTTGTGAATAGCTCTTATGCCTTTTCGGGTGACATTGAAAACTTTCATCATTGCTGCGAGAATTAAATAAGGAATTCAAAAATCTAGTCAAGAGTGTGCTGTCAATCATTTTCGTTATTTTTTGGCGAACGTTACAACTTGTTTTTGTCAAAGCGGTGTTTACATTTGTCGAATTTCGAAATTTCGTCTTCATAACAGTGTGCCAATATCAAATTATGTGTTTTGCTGGAGAAATTGCCATCTGAGATTCATGAGCTGCCGAAGAAAGCCTACAGAAACAATCTGACGAAAATAAAACTGCAGTGTACAAGAGACATATGCGCTTTCGTAAGGTTGCACAAGCATTGAAGATGATTTTCTTCAACTTCCACTGCAAACGAGAATGCTAAGCACGTTCGACCAACTGTGTGCGTTGACAGACGAACAAATGTCAATAAAGTTAATAAATGTTAATGTGGAGATTCATAGACAATCACAAGATACAATTACACAAAAATATCCATAATGGGCTGATTTTAGTTGCATGACAACTCCCTGGAACATTGCTTTCTGGTTGTGAAAAAGCACCATGATAGGCACAATGTTACTACTATGGAACACTCTCCCTATTCTCCTGACCTAGATCTAGAGTAAGTTTACTTGTTTCCGCGTCTGAAAATGAAATTGAAGGTGAAAAAGGCAAAGCAGCAGCAAAAGGAATTTTCCAAAAATGGTTTCAGGAGTGTTTTGAACATTTACACGAACGGTGCAACAAAGGTGTAAATTCAGGACTGTAACTTTGAAATAAAATAAGATAAAAATACTGTAAATAATTTAATATATTATTACTCATCAATTCTGGGAAATTTGATTCTAGTAGTATAATTAAAAATGCTGATAAAATAATTTAATTTTCCTATCGGTTGTTTGAATTATGTGAATATTATTATTTATTTTGAAGTTAGAAATATTTTGCTAATGATTTCTAGTTCTTCAGAACTTTGAATTTACCAAAAACATGAGTTCTTTTTAAAACTTTGAGTAGGAAAGTTTCACACTATACAATCCAGAATATTATTGGAAACTTCTAGTAATATAATTAGAGACATTTCTGACTGTGTTACGGGACATACATACATATGAAATAACTTATGTTAGCGAGTGAGATCCGAGCAAGAACACATAATCAAACCATTAATCACATCAAATTTCATTAATTTAATCTACAGATTTCAGCCTTATTTCATGTTAGTTAGAGATAAAAAATTAATTTTTTAAATTACAAAATACTAATTTTGCAGGTAAATAAAAAAAAAACTACAATATTTCAAGGATTATTGCTGTACAATAAATACCTAAAACAAATTCTTAGGCAAACTGAAATGATTCGGTAAGAAATATTACTAATAATAGTAACTTAGATCAGTTTGTAATGTCATTTATAAAAGGTTAAGTGATTAATGTAGCTAACTAATGATTTGATTGATCAAGTGTTAAAGATTTGCGCTGTCGTCAATCAAAATATACTCATGCGTCTATTCTCAATTTATGAAGCGGTTTCCTGAATGTTAAATTCAGAAATCGACTCTCTGCAAGTAATTATATTAAATCATGATTTGGAATTTTGATTTTTTATGGAGTTTTGGACTTCGAAAAAATAAATTTTATATATTTAAATTAGAAGTAATTGATTTTAATGTTATTGTACATGTAATTTGTAACGTGGGCTATTCGCGATTTATTTCCCTTCAACTAACATCTGGGAGTCCTTTCTGACTTTATATTTAAGTTCCCATCTTCTTCTAATCAAATGGAACGTGATACAAATCAAGAAAACTTCGGAAGTTGAGTGAATAGATATGATCAAGATGCATAAAAACGACGGAGAATTAAATTTAATTAAGGTTACAGTTACAAGAAAAGTATTAGTGTGGTGTGCGGTGGTAGTCTACTGGACTTGTATATTTGATTTGGTGAGATTAGGACTCAACGCTGTCAGAGCCATTGAATACTTGAAGAAGGTACTCACATGGTATTCCGGTAAGCGTATTCTTTGATAGATTTAAGAAGTTGTTAGTACTAGCGGAAAGGAACTTAACTGTGGAGATAATTCTTTTTGTTTGAGGAAAAAGTAAACAAGTAACAGTTTGGATATAACAGACTATATTAATTAACTAGTCTGCACTTGAATTTAAGTTGAAATTTAGATCTTGTGATGAAAATTTAATATGATAGATTTGATGGGTAAAAGGATGCCATCAAAAATTTATTAGAGATAATTTAAATTAGTTTGAGAACATATGAATAAAATGAGTTAAAATGTTTTATAAATAAATTTAAAATTTAAAACATTTTTTACCTTTGGGGCCGCCTTTCCTTCCTGTTGATCATCAACATTTGGTATAGAGACATCATAATTAGCCAGCGTATTAAGAAGACTTGCAACGTGAGGTCTTTCTGCCATTTCTTCCTGTAAAATGAAAACATTTTTCAAAGTCAGAAATTAATGACATTACTTTTTTTTGCCTCTTTGTATTTGATTAACACATGGATCAATAAGTCCCGAGACTGTGCTGTCGTGTTTTTTGCGATTTCCTCCTTCAAACGCACCAGCAAGTCAATATAATAATCACTGTTGATCGATTTACCTTTTTCGAGGTAGTCAATGAAAATCACGCCATGCGTACGTATCCCAAAAAACTGACGCCATGACTTTGCCAGCTGACTGCTGCGTTTTCGGACGCTTCGGACGGCTTTCGCCAGCTGTGCGCCACTCAGATGACTGCCGCTTCGACTCTGGAGTGTAGTGATGTATCCATGTTTCATCCATGGTCACGTAAGGACGCAAGAAATCTTTTTTGTTGCGAGTAAATAGCGATAAACAGCTTTCTGAATCATCGACTCGTTGCTGTTTTTGTTCCATCGAAAGCAATCGCGGCACCCACTTGGAAAAAACCTTTTTCATGCTCAATTTTTCATGAAGGATAGTAAATACACTTCCATATGATATCTGTGTCATCTCAGCAATCTCACGGAGCTTCACTTTACGATCTTTCATTATAATTTTTGTCACTTCACTCACATTTTCCGGTGTAACGGCTTCCACAGGTCTACCCGAGCGTTCCGCGTCATTTGTGTCGGTACGACCACGTTTAAACTCGGCAAACCACCGACAAATCGTTGCTTTTGATGGACAAGAGTCCGGGTAACATTTTTCAATCCATTGTTTCGCTTGCACGGTGTTTTTACCCATTAAAAAACAATGTTTTATCAGAACACGAAACTCGGTTTTTTCCATTTTTTAAACAAACTACAAAACGACTTTACTCCAACCTCGATAACTCAGCTGTTTCTGGTCCGATCGACTTAAAATTTTGACACGTTTCAAGCAAAGGTTAGTACTCTAGAAAGATATGGTTACTGGTTTACTACGAACGCCATCTCTGGGTTAGTCTCGGAACTTATTGATCCATGTGTTAAATATATAATGTAGTTTCTAAGCACCTAGATATCTTATGATTCAAATGAGAACTAAGATAATCGAGGGAAAATTAAGTTTCATTAAAGTTTATTAAAATTATTATTAAGAATGACTTAATCAATCAGTTTATTATGAATTTATTCATAATGCGAAAACTAAATTTCGATTTTACCTAGGTACACACGACTAAAAAAATGCTTGAAATCTGCTTTCATACATGCATTCATCAAGAAATTTTTTGCGTATAAATACGAGTACATTTCTTACAATAACTGTAAGGCTATTGTTCGATTGGTTTACTGCTTATTAATTTAAAGGCACTTCTAATTTTAATTTTGTAGGCAGGTAAGAAATAATTAATTCTCCTAGGTTTCGATGGTTTGGGTCATGAAAAGTACTAGTTTTTGACGACAGATGGTATTTCTGAGACAACTTGGTGTTACCATTATGCGTTTTTATCTGTTAAATGGCGCCAAAACAAATTTGACACAACTTCATTGGCTAATTTTAATTTGCTAGCCATTTTCTGTCAAAACAAAATTTGAATTGTTGTTGTCATTCTGCGTTGAATAGTTATTGTTGATGAGATCTGGATTTATAGTCATTATATACCGTAACCAATCTGCAATCAACACAATAAGTGGCTTCCGGTGAATTTTCTCTAAAGAAAACGAAGACAACCACATCCACTGGGAAAGCTATGGGGACGGTTTTTCAGGATGTAATGAGCATCGTACCCATAGTCTTTAAAAAAAAAAGAAAAAGAATCACTATACAATACGACAGTGATTTACCCTACTATCCTTTCCTAAAACGGGTAACTTTTGAACCGTTCTCGTATATAATCATTTCATTTTAAAATTCATTGAAATTTGAAGAGAAGAATTTTAAAGTATCCGTTTGATGTTTAAAATATATTTTATGCTTTGAAATGAGCAAAATATTGAATTCATGAATTCTTATCTTTAACGTTCCAAATAATCAATAATTTTCTTATTTAAAAGTTAGAGAATTAAGGAAATGATATACTTTATTCTTAAGCGAATTCATTACTTGAAAGATGAAATACAAAACAAAATTGTTTTCTTGTGGGAAGTTATAGATCCTACAGAAATATACTTATCAGATTATATTACGCGAAAAAGTTTTTTAAACATTATAAATATCATAGACTTATGCAGTATTATACTTATAAATGTTTTATTGCCTCAGATAAGGAAACGTTTCCTTAAAATTATATTTGAAAATTTCTTTGTGCTCTAAAATAAAAAAAAACTTACCTGAAAATACTATTGCATTGTAAAGCAAGAACTTAATTCGATTGCTGCAAATTTGTTTTCCAATTAAAATTGTGAAAAAGGTAAGTTGAGAGAATAAACATTCAAACACAAATAATAAAATGTATAGCATGATAAATATCTTAGGTCAACTGTATGCAGTTATTAATAAGACAGTTAATTTTGAAGAAAGTATTTATTAAAAATAGAAAAAGTACGAAGTTATAAATCAGGTTCTAATTAAAATAGGCGAGAAAACTTTTTTAGGTTCTTTTAGGAGAGTCTTTCATGTAGCATTTTTTACTCGTATTTTGGTGTAACTATTTTTTGAAATACATAAACATGCAAAATATTAATTTTTTGCATGCTTTACGAAATACTATACGTTTAATTTCAATAATGTTTTATTTTACAATTACTTAAATTCTGTTTAACAATGGATTTAAAAAAAAAAGAATATTTCCGATACCCACTATCTATTGGTACACTCTTCATAACCAATTTTTAATTGATGGCATTAATATTTAGAAATTTTAGCCTAGGAAATTTTTTAAAAATTACTTTTATGTATTTTGTTAATAAAGTCATATTCCACAATTAATATTTTATCATTTATTTTACATGTTTCATTCATTTTAATTTGAAGTAGTCTGTTCTCAGTACAAATTGTAAAGTTTTTTGAACAAAGAAAACCTTAGCATTGAGTATAAAACAAATTTAGATTTTTTTCCAAACATCTAAACAACGAAAGGAGAATTTAAATACTTCTGATATACTATTATATGTATAAGCCTATGTGTGTATGTGAATAATATTTACAATGAAGTATTTAAATGAAAGATATTATGTTTAAAGTTAATAGATTAAAATGAATAGTCTTAAACAAATACTAGACAAAAGCTCTTACGAGCATTTATATAATAAAAATAAGTTGTTCGTTATTTGTCAAATTATAGTTGGTAGAAATTTTATTGAATGATAAGTCTATTACATGAAAACTAGAGGATAAAAAAAACTCAATTTCTTAGTAGTTATTTTTGTTAATTTCATAACATTCATATTGCGTAAAAAAGTTTTACAAACTATTACAAGTATATTACAAAATATTACAAATCTAAACAAAAATATTGCAAGATATAAAATTTTATAAAAAAGGAAATTTTACAATTGTTATTATTTGAAAGTTAACTGTATTTTACATGCAAACCTTTAAGCTCAGGTTTTATGTAATTGAACTTTTCAAGAATTAAACAATATAGAATGATGATTGGAATTAGAATATTTACAGTCGAGAGCCTTCATATAAAAAAACTTTTGCTTCACATATTTTCCAGACAGTGGAAAATGTTTTACATGGTTTTGATACTTGTCTTCAAAAAGAAGCATAAGCTAAAAAAATAATATTTCTCAATACTTTAAGGCAAACAAATTAAGCAAAGGCATTTTATAAAAGATCCGTTTTCGTTATTTCAGCAGATGATATTTTCAGACAAAAATACAGACCTAAGTGACACATACTGTTAAAAAGAAAAATTAATGTGTTTGGCTCGAATGTTTCCTTCTCAGTCTTCAAAATGTTCTCTAAAGAACGCTAGCGTCCTATGTTTATTTTAAACACGTTCGGCACTGAATGGCTTTCATATTTATGAACCTTATCACGAAACGTTACAGTTATTAAAATCGATTCTAAGATTGATACGATATGAGAAAACTCCCGGCTTCGACAGATATTTGGATTCTTTCATCTATATTGATTTCAATTTTTAAGAAACAGTAATGCAAAGTATTCTATAAGTTAAGTATTGATTTTTGTCTCCACGAATGTTGAGAAAAGTTACAAAGTTTTAATTCTTTGGATCCTTAATACACAATATTGAATAATTTGTTACTTTTCTTCCTATTATATGTCAAAACAGGAAATTAGATCCTTTCCAAATTTCGCAGTGTTTAATGAACATTTATATCTGGCAATCAATTACAAATTCATTGTTCACTGCATTAGATATTGCTTCATTATATTTTCTATCCATGTTATTGACTTATTTAACGAATTCAGAAACTGTCTTTCAGATTGAGATGGAAAATTAAAAATAAATACCAGACAGTTTAACGTAATAATTGTTTCAAAATAATACAACAGGCAATTAGGAAGTATTTGTAAAACATGATTGAAGTTGAAATATAATAGTTGAAAGTATATGTTAGAAGAGTATATGAAAGAATTGTAAAACACACACACATGATTGAAATTTATGTTATACAGTCATTTGAATCTTTTAGTTTCCTTTTAAAAGGAGGTAGTATTTAAATAGGGATGTAGAATTTTCTTAATGTTTGACGGAAAAGTTTTTTTATTTGAAATCTATAATTTTTCCTGAAAGGCAAAGAATTATGTGACTTACTTTCAAAAGTCTTGAAGAATTAACATTTTCACTTTTTGTATACCCCATTATTGACTTATTTAAAGAATTCGGACGCTGTATCTTTCAAACCGAAATAAGAAATTAAAATTAAGTCCCAGACAGTACAACATAATATTTATTTCGAAATGATGCCAAAGGAAATTAGGAAATATTTGTAAGACAAATTAGAAATTGAAACATCATCATTCGGATTTTCTAGCTTCCATTTAAAAGGACATATTACTTAGAAAGAAAAACAGGAATAATGTGTATATATAGTTTCTTAACAATGCAAACAATTCTTTGTTTGCTATTCGTCATTCCAGCATTTTATCTGAGAGGAACAAAAATTGAGCAACTCAATTTCAAGACTCTTAAAGAACTAACTTCATTGTCTTTGTGTACTTAAATCTTAAAACACGTGATTCAATCTCAAATTAATATTTCAAAACTTATTCTATATTAATTTTCATTAAGTTTGTAAATTTTATAGTATAATTTCGAATATTATTACATTTTCCAGTTTGTTGATGGTGTATTAAAAAGACTTCAATTTCCACGATATACATGTGGCAGTGATGACTCCCTCCGCCATCTGAAGCAAATTGAGGGAGTTACTTCAAAGATATGTCCAACTTTCCCACCATCTACAGAACTAACAACTGAGAGTGGAGCAACCAGTGGCATCCTACCAGAAAGGGTAAAAAGATCCCCCACCAGTGCGTGGGTGGGAAAAGTGAGGACAAAACAAGAAAGGGACCAGAAACAGACGATAGGATTGAAAAAGCAGGAACGCAAAAGTTGCGATATCTTTGAAAAGTGTTGCGCGTGGTGTAATTGTTAGATGAGAAGAGGTTAGTATTTTCCCATTGTATATCTTTCTCTGTAAATTTGAATACAGAGCGTCATTAAACTTAATTACTTAAAAGTTTTGTAATAACTTAAAGGCAGGAAATAGTTCCCACATAAATGAAGAATCTTGTCGAACATCATTTTGTTCCTGATTAATTTTTGTTTTATGATTATCTTTATGATTGATTCTTATTATTAAAAAAAAAATTCTTATTGTTATGCACTTCCTAACTTTCCGATGTTGTATAAAAATCAACTTACGCTATACAAATAAAGGTTCTTGTCGAAGGTCCCTTGTTCCTTGTCCCTGTTTGCAGCGTGATCGTCTGATTGGTGTCCATCTCCTGCAACAAAAATAAATTTTATGATTAACATATTGGTAAGTATAAATGGAGGATTTCACATAAATGTTTTTTTTTTTTACCAGAATCAAATAACATTGATTAATATGAAACAGGCTTTGCCTCTCATATTTTTTGGATTGCACTTGTTATAAAAATAGGTATCGATTTTAAATACTAAAAGTTTGGTTTGTTGCTATGCAGATTTTGGGATAAACACTTATTTATAAGTATAATACAATCATACTGTATAAATACCTGATTACAATGATGGCGAAAAATACAGTTATCACCATGGTTATATCCAAAATATATATCATGAAGGAAAGCTGTAATGATATTGGACTTATTTGGAGCAAAAACCATAGTTAAATATTTCTTTGTTATTAAACATACCTTTAAAGTATCTCAGGAGAATAATACTTGAAATATTTGGTTTTTTTGGAAAAATTAATTTGTTGAAGCCTTATTTTTACTAAACACACTTATACAATAAATTTGATGACACATCAAAAATTATTGAAATAATTTAGCATTTTTCTCAAACATGTACTACGAAACTGTTAATCAAAATTTAAACATTAATCTCCTTTTTTTTTCCAGTTTGACCATTTTGAACTTGTGAGAAGTATTTTCAATTCTAGTACCTTAAAAATGATGCACTGCTAGAGAACATGATTTTTTTCAATGCCGATGAAGAAGCTCAGATGTAGAAAGATTTTTTTAATTGTATATTTTTTTGAAAAATTTTTAAAAACTGAGAAATCCTTTACTTAAAATTGATAAAATTTTAAAAACATTTTTGCTGCAAATTTTATGACATTATTTTAATTTGTTAAATGTACATTTAATATACTATTGTAAATTGCTACATATTTATTTTATTTAATTAATGTTAGTAGCAACATAATTAAAAAAATTATTTCATGGGTAATGTTGTAAAAATCGTTTTTAAACCTTTTTGAATTTTTACATTTACAAAAGTACTAGAAAACTGGAGTATTAATACTAATATTAAATGAAAAATGGATGGTCGAAAATTTATTAAATATTCCGTTTTTTTACGATACGCGTAATAACCCTGAGATACTGGGAGAGAAAAATAAAAATTGTTTACATACTTAACAAGAAAAATATTATTTGTTTCTATTATTTCAAAAACAATTGGTGGAATTTTCATCTTCAAAAAGTTGGAGATAATAATTGTAATTAAATCAGCACGAGTTACATTATTATTATACATGTATGGAGAACATTTTTATACAAAATATTCAAATTGATTTAATAAAGTGCAATTATGAAGAACTTACATGTTATAATTTAAATACGTGAAATTCTAACAAGTTGTAAAATTATTACTTCATAAGAATTTCGAAAAGGAGTACAATTATGTCACTTGTCTCATTTTGAATAATTAAAAGGTAGATTTTTACTGAATAGCATACTACTGGAATTTCAGATGTTAGAACAGTTTAATGATCTTCACTGCAAATGAAATGTTCTAAGAATAGAATGCTTCAATTAGTGCCGGAATGTACTTAATTGTTAATCACAGAGAAATTCCTTTCCACAGAAAAGATACCAATTAAGTAATCGACACATTGAAACTGGCTTTCCTTCAAATTCTGGATAATGAAATAAACGAAAATAATGTCTTTAATGCTTAAAAGATGCATAAGCTTTGGAAGATTTTGTTTCCTGAATTACGAGTAAAAGGAACGTATGACGTGCGAAGAAAAATATTTCACGTTCTCTTGTTTTTGATTGTATTTTAATAAGACGCTTTAGAAGGAAACTTATGAAACGATTGAAGAATCTATTATCTTAAAACTTAGTGGTATAATTATGTGATAAGGAAACATTTTTACGTAAATTATCGCAATTAGTAGATTTTGTTTAAGCTTATGATTAGAACTGTATTTGATTTCTCGTTGATAAAAGAACTTTTAGTTAATTGCATGGGCAATAACTAAATATCTTCTATTTGCTTAGCGTTCTAAAATTTAAATATTAAAAAAATTGTAGAAAATTGGCATAATACAAAAAGTTGAGATTTAATTTATGTTTATTTCATTTGTTTTCGTAGAACGAGACTTTCATAAAGGATATTGAAAAATATATCTAAAAAATGAAAGATTCAGGGAGCTTAAATCCTAAAAAGTAAAGGTAATTACAATTTCTTAGTAACTTTGCCCTTACATTTATTTTTATGACTTATGCATAAAGCTGTGTTGATCAAATGATCAGTACTGTACTGATCATTTGTATATAATAAATAACATACAAATAGATCGTCATATTCTGTTCCATTAGTTTACTATGCATTAGAAATTATTTTATATCAGAGATTTTAGAGGAATATTAATTTTCAGGAATAATTTCATTAAAAGTAGTTATTTATTACGTTGAAATGAATTATGAGTCAAAAACAGATTAGTACGATATATATAATGTGAGTCATCAAATAATTTGGGTTACAGTGACTAAACATTTAGGATTATCCTGTCATGTTTTCTGATTAAATCTTGTAATAGAATTTTCAGAGCCCTTTTTTGTAAACATAGCCATTTATATTAGGTACTGAGGCATGTCTGATCGATAATGGACACACCCTATCTCTGTAAGTCATGTGTGTACAACATGGCAATAATTTATGCATACAAAGAGTAAGAAAGTGAAGACTTAAAAAAGGAGATTGTTATTACTAAGTACTTAGTATCACTCATTCCAAAAGAAGTATAAATAATTCAACAAAAATTCTGATTTTAGACTATCCTTTTGAATATTAGTAACGTACTGTAATATGGTGTGTGACTTCCATATTTTAAGTTTAGGAGAAATAGAACTCATAGAAATAAAAAATATTACTCAATTACTCAACTTCACAGAGCAAGTTTTTTATACGAGTAAGAACTTAATGTTCATCTTTAGCTCTTAGCTCGACATACTTTGCACCTGCGAATTATTTTTTGTTTAGACAAAGGGTTTAAAATTATAATGATCTTTTAAAGAATAATATTTCAAAATATTAATATAATTTCAAAAGGTAGACAGATGGAAGCTGGAGAAAAGCTTTCATCATTTCAAAGTGTAGACAGAGGGAATATTCCTACAATTACTTATAAGAAGCCATGAAAGAGTTGGAGGAAACAAGTGTATCGACCAAGAAATAATGTATTAATAGGGAATAGATTACGTCTATATCTGAAATTGAGTCTGTTTTATAACAATTATCTCAATTCTTTGGTATGAACCTCGTAATTTTCTTTTGTTGGGCAGATCTGTATATTGGCTTTTTCCCATTAATTTATTTTTGAAAAAGTTACTTCAGCTAAACTTCATACCGGACAAAGCACTTTCATATAAGGATGAGTAGCTAAAAAGTTTTTTCCTATTTACTACTTTCGACACTTACTTGTTATGACACTTACGCCAATATAATTATATTGTGACTGTGGATTATTTTTATAGCAAAATTTTCTGAAAAACTGAAACACAAAGATTAAACTTAAAGCAGAGATACAGAAAAAAATACAAAATGGCTTACATAATATGTATCTAAAAAAAGCTAAAATAATTTGTCGAAAATTGGGGAAAATTTAGCGACACAGAATATAATGTAAGAAGGACATTACATTCAAAAGACGCACTAAAAGAATTCGACAAAACCCGGAAAAAATTTGCCATTTCAAAGTAACGTAAAATGTTAAGCTTGTATGAAATTCGATAACACACGAACATTTTTTAATGGATAAAAGTAGTTAAATATATTAAAAATCTGTTGAGAATTTTTATTTTTAGAAACATGACATAAAATAATAATATAAATTAAAAGTTTCAGTGTCTCTTCAGCATTTAAATCTTAGAAAACTTTGGATATTTTTATGAGTTCATGATAACACAATTCGATATCAACCGAAAAAAAATTGGGCGTGAAGTGCTCTTTTTTCTGTTCCAGTCCATTCATATATTTAATTTAACTCAATTAAACTTTCAAAAAATTAATTGATTTCGAAAATTAATAATTTTTCCTCAAAGACATTTCGAAATGAAAAAAAATTCGAAAAAAGCTCAAAATTCATTACAATTTCTTAAAAAGTACATATTCAAACTAACTTTTGTTACATTTATGAGTATTCTAAATTCAGAAACAGATGATAGAACAAGAATTCATTACAATGCCATTACATGCAAATTTATTTAATTTGGAGGCTATAACTCCCTACTTCCCATTTTAAGTGAGAAAGTATAACTGAAACAACTGTTTATTTTCATGCAAGATAGCATGGCTGGAATCATTTTGAACAGGAAGTAAAAGAAACAAATCAAAATATTATGATTTCACACTTAACGCAACACGAAATGACACGGAAGAAAATCATTTGCATCCTCATTTAATGGCGGAGATTTGGGTTTCCAGAGTTGATATGCAATTAGTCTAGGCGTGTACTGGAATGAAAAAAAAGGTAATTACGAGAAAGTTTCTATGTAAATCTGTGTATTATTCTTACCTAAAGTATAATATTTTAAAATTAAATGTAAATAGAGGTTTGTTATATCCGTTTGTAACAAAGTAAATAATGTTAAATATGTATTTAAGAGTTATTTATCTTATGTAAGGATATTTGCAATAACATTATTTAGTCATAGATATCGCAAAATTTTACCTCACTGAATTTATGACGGTGAACAGAGAATATTACAGTTATTTATTACAAATGAGAACATTTTATTATTAGGTTTTAAATAAGAAACTTTTTCAAAAAAAATAATTGAAGAAATAATTCTAAAAATTCATATATAGTAGTGCCTCACAATAAAGGACACTAACCAGATCAGAAATTTTGTGCCTTAAATAGAGGCGTCCTTTACAAGAGATACTACTGTATTTATCTAAAATTCTATTAGCTCTGAAATTTATTTAGATTTTAAATGTATTAAATTAATCAAACTAAATGAGACAAAAAGAAAAAAAAAATCCCATATACATAATAGATAATTTTATAAGATATTTAGATGGAATGTTTTTCTATGTTTCTTTAAACACTTTAATATGTATGTTACATCAGATAGCATGCATCAAAATCTGTAAGTCAATATTTATCTTTCTATTTTTGCATGATCTTAGTGTTTTTTTCCTATGAATTAAAGTTGACAAGGAATTAAAAAATACCAAAAGAAAAAAGCACATTAATTATAATAATATCATAGTATTAATATATCATGTAAGGCATTATATTCAGATTGAATTGATTGGTCCAAAGCAACATAAAAACCTAACATATAATATCTGCATTCCTTTACCAAATTTAGTATTTCATACATAAAACCAACAATGATAGATAATTAATTAATTTTAGAACGCTATATCATGTGTGCAATATATATTAAACAAAGAAATAGTTCTTATTGAAAGTGGTTTTTTAATATTTCAAAATGTCCTTTTGTAAGTGTTTCTGTTTAATAACAATGAAATATTTTTCGAATAATTTTTTAGTTTCGGATTAAGGGTATTTCTAAAACAGAGACATATTTTCAATGCTAAATTATAAGACAAGTATTTTTGCTTCATTTTCCAGAATGGCTGAGAAATCTGTATTAGAGTTAATGTAATCAGTCATCAGACTAACATTCCAGCATGAAAAAAGTATGGTAGTAAAAAAAAGATTTGAAGAAACAAAAGCAAACAAACAGTAGTTGGTGCTCATCATAAATTACGCTGTAATTGAGAATTTTTGGTTCCCTTCCAGATAAACATAGTTTATGAGTTAGATTGTTTTAAGCAATACATCTTGGTAGGAGGATGCATGAACAAATCTAATTTAGAAGTAGCTGACAGTCGAGATAAAGTTGTGATGATAAAATATACATAATATACAACCTAAATAATAAATGAACTAAAAATAAACAAAATTAGTTGCAAAAATTTATAGTTTAATATTTATCATCGTATTCATAATTGTAGAGTAAGAAATAAGTAGATTTAAAAAACTCAGAAATTCATGCGAGGCTTCATTGAAAAGTAATAAATCCATTGCTATAACATAATTTGTTCCCCATTTTTCAAAATTCTTGCTGCGTCTGTAAACTGTATCTACACTTTATGTATTGTATTGTTTTCCTGTTTCTTTCGTGTCGCTGGCTGCTGAGAACCAAAGAAGATAGCGATCTTAATGAAAATAAGGTTGATGCAGCTATGCACCCTACTTAGCGCCTTTCGACTTTCCCCTTGTTAAGATACAAGAGTTCCAAAAAGAACACTTTCACTCAGGCGAGAAAGTGAAAGCCGCCATTAAAATCTGGCATCTAAAGCAATCAGCGGAATTTTTCTCCGACAATTTTTCTCGACTACTTACATGGCGCAAGGGCGTTAAATGGAATGGGAGCTATGTCGAAATGTGAATAATACATTACATGGAAATAAATGTAACTTTTAGGTTCACCATGAATTATGAAAATAGGGTAACAAAATAGTTATGGCCTTGTAGGCATTAATTTTTAATCAAGCTTCGTATTACGATAAAATAGGACTTTTTTCAAGAGATGAAAAAGCAGGTATATTTTACTGCCTTTTATAGACTGTGTTTTAGGTGATAGGTTAATTGGTTCGGATTTACAATGCTTTGGAGCTATTCGAGGGTAATGGTCCTCATCATTATGAACACTTAAGCTGGTATTTCACTTTCTTAACTGCCACACCACACCTTCGCAACCTATCTCAACTCATAATACTGCACCCCTAATTTTTAAAAGACAGTTTCTGAAGGAAAAATAAAAAATTCTAAATCCTCTCGTGCATCGTCAACCTTGAAGTTTTACTGTTCACTGAACTACGAGTACTATATTCCCTAAAGTTGATGTCAGTGTTTGACAGCCTTGGTAGATATAAAAAGTTTCTTATTAGAATCATTGCAAGCAAATCTTAATCTTCATATATTTAACGTATCATTATGTCTTAACACAATTAATTAATTTCAGTTCTGCTTAGATAATTTTAAATACTCTTTAGATTTTTACTGACGAAAAGACAATTCAACAAAGTAGCAAAAATCAAAATAAATGAATAAATCTTACTAACATGGTGGCTTGAAAAATAGACTCAAGTCTTACTCAAATGATTTAAACAATGAAAACGATCTTTACTACTCTAACTAATGAGAAAAATAAACAGCTATTACAGAAATTGGTAGTTTCTGGAAAAAAACCAAGCTGCTTTTCAATGAATGTGAGTTGAAAGAACATTCAATGTGGTATAGAGAATGATGGATGATGATTGACGATTCCTAACAAGAAGCAAGTTTCTTCCATAAAATAATAAGCTGGAAGTGAGTAAAGTATCGTTTCTACTCCAGTAAGTGGAATTCTTTTGCTTGCAAAAACAGTTAATATGAAACCACTATTAAGCATTTTAGAGTTGCTGGGAATATTACAATTAATCTTCCTGATATCCTTTTACCACCAATATTTATTTATTGAAAACAATATGTGAAAAAATATTTTAGATTTTAAAATTAGAAACACACATTACATTTTTTAGAGTAAAATTTTAATTTTTTTTTTCAAAATATATTTAATCAGGCTGGAACAAATAGACAAGTATATATCAAAAAATCTCTTGGCAGGGAGTGTGTGTGAAGCTTAGTTAAATCATATGTCGTGTATTATTTTATTGTGATTAGGAACCTTGTAAGTATGATTTAATGTGTGGTTGCTTTACGCTTAGAAATCAATGCAATTCAAATAAATCAATATAAAATGGCATATGCGTCTTGCATTTCTTGATGTACAGGTTTTACCGTTAAATTTCATGGGATAAAATTCTATCTCAACTCTATCAATACAGTCTATTAATTTAATTAGTGTTAAAATCTCACACTGTTTATAAGTAAACCAAAATAACCTGTTAGGTGACGAAAGTTAACTTTGAGGAATTGATCTGTACAAATCAGGAAATTTTATTTGTAACTTTGACAGCGATGTTTCCTGTGAATTAAATTTTATTCTCATTTACTACTCAGGTGTTACAGGACCATATAATACACGTTTTAGGAATTTCTTAGCTTAATTTCACAGATATTTAATAACAATACGCACTTTTTACTCAAAATATATCTTTCTTGCAAATGAAATCTTGTTTGCTTTTATGTTGATGTATATTATAAAATTATATTTTTATTTTTTGGTGAAGAAAATGTCCATGGCAGTTAAATTTAATAAAATGAATTTTATCTGCAATACTTGTATTGCTTTCTTTTTTTCCTTCTGAAGACGTTAAAATAATAATAGCATATTGTAAGAGTTATTACCGGTATCAAATACTTATTTAAATAAAAATGTATATCTATTTCCGTAGATACTAATTTTTGTTACTCATCGTTATAATTTATTATCGTCGATTTATTCCTTTTATATTGATAGGAATTCAAAAGAGACGAAAACACTAAAAATGGATGTTAATAGTAATTTATACGTGAAATGATTACATAAGTTCGGGAAATACCTATACACATTTCTCACAAATGGAACGAGTTCGTCTTGCACAATATATGTCGTGACATCTTGGAGGATTTTCCAATTCCTTTTTTGTAGAATAATTATCTATAACGTCCAGACTGACGCTACTTTCATATTCCTACCTGTATACCGTAAATACCGATATCAGTGCAGCCCAACCATGAAATTTGTATTTTTCTAGTCGGGAGATTTTGTAGTGTATAATGTATTATCAGATTTTCGTTTTTTTAATTAATGATAATAAATATATTTATAAAAACCTAAATATCAACATATGTGTTCAAGGACGTCAAGAAGTAAAAATATTTCATTTTATTCTACAATGATTATTGAAATCAATAATGAAATTTCTCATTATAAGTTGATTAGTTTTTATGAACATCGAATTAGAAGCAGCACGAGGGCTATTGGCGACGGACATCGTAATTTAGAACCACGGTCAAGTGACGAGGCGATACCTGAGCTGGTAACCCCTCTCCTAACTTCTACACCATTCCAACGAGAGGACTTTGAGCCCCAATAGATTTAACGTACATCAGCACGGCGGGTCTTTAGCGGCCAAGGCTCGAACCCGCGACTGAACGAAAACCGCGGGCTATGAATCCGATGCCTTAAACACTAGGCTACCGCGGCCACTCAATAAAAGTGGAATAACATTTTCAAGATCAGAAAGAATCATAATTAGATTTCAAAGCATATAACTTCAACAATTATTACATATTATTTTCATCATTTGGAATCTAAATCTTTATCATACACTCCATTTTACAATAATAATTTTAATTTTATTTTATTACTTACGTTATCGCTTAAGCCAAACAACGTTATCAAAGTACTCATATTTCATGAAATATATAATACTGAATGCATGCCTTTGAAGCAATTTTATTTTTTTTCTTGTCTGCATAAACTTTTATATCTTACATATGGCGATTTAAAAAATATCAAGACTGCGTACCTCAGCAGAGCCGGGGGGCTCCTTTTCTAACTGGTATTTCGTTATCGATGCTGCTGTGCCAGAAGCTTTTTTTATTTTTATTTTCCTGGATCATTAAACTAAGGAAAATTTAACGAAACGCGCATTGTCTGATCCTTTTGCGAAAAATTTTCAAAACGGGGTCCCAATAAATCAATAAAGGAGCTTAGACTAGAATGAAGTTAGCTATTGATCGGCTAGAGAGGTATTTTCAGGTGAGATTTGGGAAATTAATTATTGGTGCAAATCCTTTTCATATATTCCCGACTTTCGATTGGCAGCGATCCAATCGTGTCAGTAGAAATACTAGGCATAACACGGAGCACTTAGTTATTTTAATCTGATTTTCGAGTGTAGATAGATGAGGATTCATATCGATTCTAATGTAAGAGGCGCATTTATTATTAATGGTGTATTATTTCGAATTAATATTATGCCAGAGAGGCAATGCTTATTTGAACAGCATGAGCCTTAAATTTATTATTTATAAAGTGGAAATAAGAGCAAGGTTGGAATTGATGATCTTGGGTCTTAAGTTTCAACCACAGGAAATGTTTGTAGGAAAGTGTTTCAAAACTGATATAGATTGTATTCAAGTATATGATAAATCATATCAATTTTTTATCGTAAATACATCCCACTTAAAGTAAATGAAATCTACAGAGATTTATTTTACTCTTAAAATAGGGTGGGCGTCATAGTCCAGTGGTCATGGTGCCACTGAAGCTACAGTATTCAGTTTCGGCCTCCAAACTCTCTTATTGACGTGTTGTGGAAGTTTGGAGAGGGAGGTGCTAGCTCAGATGTCGTCCTCGTCACTTGACCGAGGCTTAAAATTGTGAAAGGCCAATAATCTCGAGCTACTTCTAAGTGCAACATCAACAAAATAATTGAAAGACATTTGGAAGAGTTTTGTCCAAAACTTCTCTCTCTCTTACACACACACACACACACACACACACACACACACACACACACACACACACACACACACACACACACACACACACACACACACACACACACAC
Organism: Nephila pilipes; assembly: GCA_019974015.1. Taxonomy (NCBI): domain Eukaryota; kingdom Metazoa; phylum Arthropoda; class Arachnida; order Araneae; family Nephilidae; genus Nephila; species Nephila pilipes. The sequence continues at coordinate 562,805 of BMAW01051193.1, read as the reverse complement.
ACACACACACACACACACACACACACACACACACACACACAATCACACACACACACACACACACATATATATTATCTATATTGCATACACAGAGAGATTAATACAGAAGATATTTGTATTGGTTATTAAAACAGATATTAAAGTGATTATTGATAAGTATTACTATTCATTTTCTGCTCACTAAGAATGGCTGAGATGGTGAATTAATGGCCAGTGGTATGGTACTAATTTAATTTTTGAAAAGGAAAAAGATAAAAGTTTGTTAACAAGAAGGAGGTCAAACAGAGAAAGATCTCTAGGTATCCAAGGATGCATCACCCGTGTTTACAAAGAAAAACACCTGTAATCCTATTGGAAGAAAGTCAATAAGGTGCCTTAGGTTCGTGATGTCCACTCTACTTGAAGGAGGTAAGCCACTGCAAATCTTGCTGGATTTTCTTTTTATTTGCGAGTGTGTCTATGTAATTAAGATAATTTTATTCCAGTATAATCATATAACTGCCATAGCTTGGAAATGTGTAAAAGTAAAATCAAAATAATTACTTATTTCATTAGTAAAAGGTATTAAGTCTTACGCGTAATTTAAAATTTTATTCAAAATTTTCTTCCAACAACTATTTATTTACAATTCTTTTTTGAAATTATTTTAACGTTTACAAGGATAGATAAAGTTCTAGAAAATTAAAATAAATTCTTGAAATTTAAACCTAATATACATTCAAATAATTTAAAGAGTTTTAAATAGATTATTTCGTAAATGAAACACTTTATAATGTTAAATCTTATAGTATCTGAATAAATCAATATTGTAAATTAATATCTGCAAGAAAATTAGATTTTAATAATATATTTCGCAATTAAATTTTAAAAACACATTGAAAAGTTTATGTATAATAAATTGAAAATTCATTTTTCTTATGTTAAGAAAAAAAAAAAGAAATATTTCACTATTAATTAACAACGTGATTACTTTCATTCCTTAAATATTTCGTAACGACAAAATGGATCAGTTGTAGAATAATTTTCAGAAAGCTTGTACAACATTTTGAAGGCTTTTGAGGTCATTAAGAAATTACTCCAAAACTAAATAACGATTATGAATTATTTGTAAGTATATATATATATATATATATATATACTCCATACAAAGTTTAAAACTGCTATCACAATTAAAACGTTAGTTTAGAGACTCTGAATGATAAAAAGTTTCATAAAACTTCAAACACGTATATTTGTAGAGCAGAAAGATATTTTAATTGCTCTATTCTATTTTAGGAAATAAAGTTAAAAGATATAAAGTTTATCAATTTTAGGATATTCATTTTTTATGTTATACATTTCATTTGTACAGAAAATATTTCCCCCATCCATTTAGAGTATTAGTCATTTAATTGAATTAAATGATTGTGTAATAGTTCATCCAAAAGTCATTTAATAGAAAATTATAAAAAAGTAAAGCCCCAAAAAATGATGCACATTCTCTTCACGTGAATGACTTTTTGAAATTAATTTTAAAAAAATTAATCAATTTATTTTTAAACAAATAACTAAAATGGCAGCAAACTTAGATTCTATTTTATAATACAGTTAGTTATAATTTACAAATCTCACTTCTTTCATGAAAATATATTTGTATTTTGATAAGAGTAATTGAAATTATTTCAGTTAAAAATTGCTATTCTGACTTTTATTGGGTCTCTATTAATTTTGTAATAACTCTAATTCCACGAGAGGATAATTAAAAAGGGTTACATGGAATTTTTATAATATTAAGGATTTATATCATCCACATTATACATCTCATGCTTTGAAATCCCTTTTAAGTTATTGGTCAATAAATATATTATAATTTTAAGCAATTTCCATGATTCAAATTCATATTTAATTTTTATACACAATTTCAGACAAATTTAAATCAGAATTCTCTGTTTATCATTATTTATACTAACGATAGTGAACATATTGAAAAGAAACACATATAGAAACCAATGCGTAATTTTATTCGTAAGAAAAATTCCAAACATTCCTTTTATTACAACTTATAGCTCAAAACTTCTATTTTATTACAATTTACAGCCTAAAGTATCCTTTTTAATGGAACTTATAGCTTTTTATTGCAACTTGTAGCTTTTTATTGCTGCCTATAGCAACTTTTATCGTTGCCGCATGATACAAAGTTATAAAATTCCTTAAGTTTTCGTATAAATAAATATTATATAAATTTACTTTTAAATATTTTTCGAAGTAAATTGAATTTTATTCCGTAGCACTGTTAAGAAAACTAAATATTAAAAATAACTAAAATGAAAGATGAAAATGATTTTAAAAACTTCATTAGTTGAGATGAGGAAATCTTTATTTTTTTTTAAAGTTTAGAAACTAAATTTCTTAGTTATTATCTGCATTAGACGAGGAAGGAAAAAACATTCATAATTTTTTACACCTCAAATATTATCCGGAAGATAAAAAATGTATAACATATAATATAAAGTAACATATTTACACTTACTTTCGATATAAGTCGTAATCTAATACAGTCAAATTTTTTAAAAATAAATTTGGCATTTAATTTTTGTTTATTTCGAAGTTTATTTCAATGGCAATGCATGATATGATTAAAAAAAATTCGATTTTATAATACCTTTATCAATTGTTTACAAATAGTAAAAATTCATGATATCATTAATAAAATTTAAAATATTTGCTTAGTAAAATAATATCAAATCCAGTTCTCTCTCTCTGAAGTATGCAGCTCCGAAATAAATCCTCCTTCTTTTTCATAAAATCTTATCTTAAAAGCCCATGGAAGCTATATTTGTTTGTCGTGGGTCAAAACACATAAAAGAAAATTATATATTTGGGAAACACTGCAGCTGTGCTTTAATATTCCTTAGTCTCGTCGAAAGCTTAGAAATTTGACAGGAAACTGGCTTGGAAGAATGTAAATTCTGGCTTGTATGACTTATGTAAATTCAAAATGTATTTTTTCTTGTTGTTTGGTGGATTTTATTAAATTTTAAAACTGTCACCAAAGTACCATTTTTTAGTGCGTGCGCTTTTCACTATTTTTCTTATTTCAATCTTTTGTTTCATTATTCCTTATGTTCTTTCATATTGCTTAGAATTCTTAAAGGCTAACATTTTTTTTGCAAATATATTCTGTTAGTATCATGTTTTACTTCTGAATTTCATAAGAAATTTATAATTTTTTATTAAAAATTTCGATTCTTTTTCAAATTAAGAATTTATTTTTAAAGATATATTTCTTTTTATAAAAAAATTAATTTTGGGGCACGAATCTTCCCGACATTATTTCATACGCTTTGATGGAAGCTATTTCCTGAAGAGAAAATAAATAAGCTATTTTGACTTAATTCTGAAGGAATATTATTCTCAGAATTGAATCTTGCGGCTTAAAGAAGCTTTGCTCTGTAAATAAATATATACAAGAAATTCATTAATGTAAGTGATACAGAAATCATATTCATTTACCTATTGTAGATTGGCAACAAGGATACTAAATCAGAGAAACTCAAATGGTATTTAAAAAGAATTTTCTACTAGTAAGAAGATTAAGTGAATAAAATAATGAAAAATTAAAAAAAGGAATGTTTTTTTCTCTTTTTTAAGAAAATTGAATTACAGAAATTTGGAGGTTATCACTAGATTTATTTAGAGATAGCGAGACACATTCCTTCAATGGGCTTAATTTATTCACAATTATCTTTCATCAATTTGCCTGGTTTTTCTGTATCCATATTCTCATGAGCCTTTTACTTTTTTCAGTGGGATCTTTAACTGTCCTTTTTAACAAAAATATTTTACCAAATGTTTCGTTTCGTTGATGTTTTTATACAAAATATATATGTAAATTCACATGTGACTATTTTACTTAGGTTTTTAAATTCATATCGAACAAGAGTAACGGGAGAGTAATTATTGACAAAACTTTGAAACCCATTTAAAATTAACAAGAAGCACAAGAAAATAACGCACAAGATTTGAACCCACGGTAAGAATAGAGTGATAAGCTCGTGGCAATGACTACTGGAATATCTCTTTCCTGCATATACAACATATTTCGTTTTCATTGCAAAATTATTTCTGATGAACTGAAACGTTCTAAGAATATATATATGTATATATATAAATCAAATAAAGAGTAAAAATTAAACATCTTTAATGTTATTGCAAGATGATTTTTATTTTTAATTCAACACATTAGAGTTGGTATTACATTGACGGGTATGAAAAAAATGTCTATACCTATTTGACGCCTGCAGATTATAGATTATATTGGATGAGAGAAGATTTTTAATCATTAACCTTTTCACTATAAAATTATTTTCTGGGGTAAAATAGAAGGAGTACTTAAATAAAGCAACTATAATACAAATATAAAGAAGTAAAATAGAAAATATTTGGAAAAATGAAAAATAAATAAATAAATGATAATGATATAAAAACAATGAAACAAAAATAAGTAAACAAACAAAAATAATTAAGAGTGAAATGGAAAAAAAAAAAAAATGGAATGAAAGAATTAAAAAACAAGTCATCCAGGGGTGGGGGAGATTTGTGTAATTTATTCATTCCACTAAAAGACATCAATTGGACACATATGTCTTAGTGGTATTGTAATAATACACTTGAAATCTAAGTTATTTTCATTTGAATCAACTTCTAATGCAATATTTTATTTATTAATATTGGAACTTCCCACCAAACATTTTTGTCCCAGTGGTAGTTCAATGTTTAGAGAAAGCCGTGCATTAGACGTTGCAAATGTTTCAAATGCCTTTTATATTAGAAGATATGACATACATCATTGATTTGCCTCATGTCACATTGCACATATATAGTTATATAGTTACATGATGGTTCTCAAATCTTAATAAAACAGCTTATCTGAGCTAAGTATTAAACTACTTTGCGATTAAAATCCAGGAAATTTTAGTACATGCTTATTAAAAAATGTCTGAATTTTTTTTTTCACCATGTTAGAGTTCAATATCCATTAAATAATGTAAGCATTACTTTGTATTAATTATTTAAAAACGAAAAGTTTAAGACGCTTCATATTCTCACTAAATACGATTAAAGGAGAAAAATAATGATTCATCTTCAAATAATTTATTTTTATGCTTAATTACTAATATTTTTCCTATTAAAATATAATCATGCTGCATCTAATTTACAATTAAACGTTGTATTGATTATTAAGTTAATTAGCAAAATATTCTTTGCTGATAAAGAATTGATTAATATAGCTCTGTTACGTATCTCTAAAGTTTCATAAAAGTTAAAGGCCAGTTTATTAAAGTAAGATGATTTTATTAATCCATTAAATCCTTAACCTTCAAACCTTTTAATAATTTCATTTCATCGACATAAGAGCTTAAGAAACAGAACACCTTCAATTTATTCCCAAGTTGCATTAACGATGGAATAAAATTTAACTAAGTGCACAGAAAAATCAAAATCAAAATAATTGATTTTTAGAAGGCTTAAGATATTTGAAGATATGCACGTATTTAGTTAAGAAAAAAACTTTTATTTTAAGTTGCCTCACTTATTTTTGTACAGAAATAGGATCGCGTAATCAATAGTTCTTAAGCTTTGCTTTGCAATTTTGCGTTCTTATCTTTTAATTTCCGATCGAAAAAGAAAGAAATCCCTTTAATTACAGTATTTTCCTTTCTTTTTTAACTTTAAAAGGACGACGAAGCTTAGTATTTTATCGAAAATCTTCAAGTCGTTAAGAGATTTCCTTTTGATGCGAACATTAAGTAAATATCAAGATTAAAAATAAATCCTACCAAAAAAAAACCTATTTTTTTTAAGAAAAAGGTAGAACGATTACATTATGTAAACAAGAATTTAGATTAAATAAAGTTATCCATTAACAAAAATATTTAAAGTATTTTTGTCAAGTGATTTTATATAGAGGAAAGAGAAGAAATAAAATTCGATGATAAAATTTATTTTTCGAAATCGTTAGATAGAAATTAGAATATTAAAACTATGTTTAAACTTTTTTAAAGATTATAAATAATTTTAGAATTGTTAGATGTCTAAAGATAAATAATAAAATTGAACTGAATCCCAATTACTTTTGTTTCATTTTTGCTATGACGCCAAAGGGAAAACATTAAAAATACTACATTAATGAATAATTTATTTTAATTATATTTCAGGTGATTTGCATACGTCTTTAAAAGCTAAAATAAAAAAAAAGAATATTTCAAAATTCTTTTTTTCTTTCTATTAATGAATAAAATTTTGTTGCCTAAAAAAATAATACTTCATAATGCGCATAAAAATAAATCTCTTCGCAAAAACTAAATCGCTTTTTTACTATCATGAAAAGATTTTTCATCATGTTAGAATTTATTTACAGACAATTATAAGATTTCTCAAGGCAAAGATGTAATAATTTCTAGAATATTTAATTGAAAGTCCCTTTTCTATATTCTGTAAAAAATTAGAAATTATTTCTCCATCGATTAAAATATGAGAAGGCACTTTTACCTTTAATGTGAGGAGGAATTTTTTCTGTGTGTTATAGTTAATAACCAATAAGACAGATAAAAACGGAATTCTTTTTGAATAAATGTAATGAGTAAAATAATAATAAAAAATAAATAAATTGTAAGTATCACAGTTTTTTACAGTTCATATTATTAATTTAAAAACAAGAATTGAAAGGAAGAATTGCTTTAAAGACGATTTTATTGCTTTGAGATATTGCAGCAAACTATAAAATTTTGTTTGGATATTATATGTAATATATACATATAATATCCAAACAAAATAGTTTTGAATACGAATGTATGTAAATTTGCGGGCAGATATCTGAGTAAAGGTTTCTTGCAAAAAGACCTGTACAATTCTTACAAACTCGTTAAAGAGAGTTTTAGTAAAATAAAACATTATATCTTGAATTTTTATTGAGGGAATATTTATGAGTATTAGATTTAGAAAAAGAAAAAATATCTTACTAAAATAGCATTTTTGCAGTAATTAGAAATGAAATAATTTATGCAAAAAATTAGTTATTGTTTTTCTATTTACATATTAAATATAATATACTAAGAGCAAAAATAAAGATTTTTTTCTCAATCCTTTTATCATGAATTGATTTGTGTAAAGATATGTTAAAATTATTTTTGAGTTTCGACTAAAGGGCCTATATACAGCGCAAAATGTTTAACTATTACTTAAATTTAACATCTTGCAAAATTTTTAAAATAAATTGAAAAAGATAATTAAAAGTATTAAATGAACACAGAGTAAAAAGTTATTTCGAATTCATGGCAAAATAACTATAAATAGGGTATATTTGGCACACTTTCTCAACTATGAATGCCAAAAAGGCAATTAAATTTAAAGGAAATTGAAGACCTTGTAAGATGTACATAGTTTTAAACAAAATTGCATGATTCGATACTATTTTCTGAAAGACGTTAGAATTCCTATTAACAAAAATAGATTTAACAATATTATGAATACGACAGATTAAAATTTATTCTATTTTTGGAAAATTTTCACTTTAATCTTTTTCAAGTTTTATAAGAAATTTTATTTTAAAATCAAAATTTCAGCTTAATAATACTGGACGTTTTTACAGAGAGTTCTTACACTTTACAAGTTTGTCTATTAAAGAAAAAAAAATCTTTTCACAGTTAGGTCTTTTTTCTTAAGCTTGTACAAAGAAATATTACAACGTAAAATATCTGAAGTACAATTAGACTTTACCAACTTATAAAAGTTTTCAAGGATATATATATACAAAGAACACCTAAGAGTACGAGTACATACTAACTTAGAATCACTACATTATTATTCTAAATAAAGTCACAAGTTTGTTCAAGGATAATTTCTGCATTACTTCAAGAGTTCTAAATCAATTTTGTGATACATTGTAATGGCAATTCGTCACCACAACAATCATAACGTGTCATTAGTTAAAAATATTTATACTACTTTATCATAATCCGTATTATAGAAAAGTAAAAAAAATACATTGTAACAAATTCGAAGAGAATACATTGTGCAATTCACAGCAAATTTAATAATTTACCTAATCCCCAAAGAGAATTTTTTTTGAAATGTTATGTACAAATGAATGCCTTGAATAAATTCTCTCCCATTAAATATAAGAAGTTGCTCTTATCTGAAATGATGTTTTAAAAAGAAAATCTGAGACAAAAAAAGTTGAGATGAAATTTAAAATATGTCTCGCGTGAGAAGGGGAAAAAAATAAAAGAAATTTCAAATCTTAGCCAGGCTATTCATTTCTTTTGCTCTCTTTTCGTTTTCACTCTTTTAAAAAGGCTTAAAATAACTATTCGTTTTGCTTTCGAGACAATTTAGTTTTCTTTTTCTTAGTGAAAAAGTAATCCTTTTCCTAACGGTTGGTTGCTCATGCTAATGGAAAAGTAGTTTTGTTGTATAATACGAGATCTTCGAAAGCAAACAAAGACCTTGAAAGAATTCGAGCATGCACGCCATTTTTACGACGTGAAAAAGAAAATTTTACATGCCTTTTTTTCGAAATAATCCGATGTTCGAGAGGATTGCGAGTTTATAGCGAGCTTTTTCGACCAGAAACTCTAAACTTGACTTATCAGTTTTTGAGAAGTTGGGCTAGTTTGAACAGTTTATTTATTGGAATATTTTTGGAACTTGTGAATTCGAGAAAAGAACTCCAGGAAGCAAGGTCAAATAGAAAATGTAAACTTTTTGTGACGTTCTAGACATATTCCTAAGAATGAAACTAAGACAAAGAAAAAAAAATGGAAAAAAAAATGAATCGCTCATAAAATTTATTCTCAAATATCATCAGTAGTGTTAAGGTAGTCCGGAAAGGGAAAGTTTTTATAGAAGAATAAACAGTAATTTCCTCAAAAGGAAAAAAAAAATACCTGTGATTACTAATAACTGCGATTATTATCATAAACACCTTCAACACCTGAGCTTTCCTAAAACTTATTTTTAACTGCTTAAAATTTAGGCCAATAGATTTTTATTCATTTAGCAATTCATTTACATTACGATTCCATTTTCGTTACACTTCAAGATTATTTACGTGAAGTGTAACGAAAACGGAATTGTCAAAAATCAGATATCATCATTTTAAAATTTTTACTAACTGGAATTATGCCCACCATAATGACTGAAAACTATACATTCCAAAAACTCCTCTCATATATGTCATATTTAAATTACAAGTTTGGTGTCTAAGGGTTGTTTGGAGACGATTGATGAGATAGGTCCATAAAGCACACACATCGTATCAAGACGATTCTAGAAAACAACAAGTGTTAAAACTTCTTCAACTGCCGTTCGAATACAACATATTTTGCCCCACATCTACACTACCTTTACTACTACATTTTAACTTACGGTCGTTGATCACATAACTTTCTCTCGTTTGCCATTAGCAGTTTTGAGCTGCAATCTATGAAGTTTCTCAGTCCTTTTACTCAATATATATATACATAATACATAAATTTTTTTTGATGTTTCAAATTTGTAAAAGTAAGTAAATGGTTTTATAATGAAATTACAAATTTGGGTAATTTTGAGTAAAGAACAGATGTATTCAGAATTTATTCTTTAAGGCATTACTTCCTGCTTCTCACACCCAAAATAATTTTTAGTTTTGACGAATATTGCAGTTTATGAAAGAAATTTTTGTTTCTAAAATATACATTTACATGATATATTCTTTGTTTCTTCAAGATATTTTTAGTTATAAAATTTAGATAAAATCCATGGAATTATATAACAATTTGAATGCGAACTTAATGTATCTCAAAGTCAAAAAGATATTTTCTTGAGAAAGGAAACAAATCATTAACATAGTGATTTCTAACTATGTGAAAATAATAAGCAATCCTCAGTTTCTATATTATCTATGTTTGAAAACATATATAAGAAAAGATTAGATAAAATTATTATTGTTATAAGAATTGCTCTCTATATATAAATCTTCAGAAAATTGATTATTAAATAAATGAAAAGATGGAGTTCAAATTTCATGTTGTTTATTATTCTTTAGCTGACAGAGAGAGATAACATAATCATATGTGGCCTGAGTCGCAGCATAGCCATTACAATAACATCAGACACGAGCAGGATAACGAAGAATCAAGCATGTAAGAGCACTAGAAGAAGTATAAGAAGGAAGAAATTCTCTGTGCAGTCGATTTTATAATTAGGGATATTTGGGGATTTCTTTCAGTCACGTAGAAAGCTGATGGCATTCTGAGGTAAATTCTCTGACATCTCTCAGTCTAGAGAGATTATTTCTGTCATACTTACGACAATGGAAATGTGGATTGACCAATTTTATGAGTGCGTATCCAGTAAATAAAAGGATAATTTGGAATAGGCTAAACTCAAGTGACGTCACGATCACATGATAACTTGACCATGTGATACCCACCGATGTAAACAAGTCTTGCATTCGTTTGTTTTGCACTGCGTTTGGGAAATGTGTTATTCTTCATAAGCTTACGTAACTTACATTTTACTAATTATACTACTTTTTAATTGAAAGAGAAATTATCACAAAGCTTTGTTTTATATATTTTTCACCCTAAATAAATGCAAAAATCGAAGTTTTGGTTTTCTGTAGCATAAATGTATTGAATCATTCTATCAACAAGCTGAAATAATGGTTACAAATTTATTTGGTTTACAAACAGACATTTTGTTATAATTATGAAAACATCCTAATTTAACTGTAATTTTCTTGTATTTGAAAAAAGTGTTTTTACTGCTTTCCTTTAAAATGTTATTTAATAATATTATTTGAGGAAAGTTTGTAGATTATTAATTTTTAACATTTGTTTAAATTTGCGGTATTGGGAAGCACACACATTGTGTGGAATTTCATTTTATGATAATTTGTTTTTTGATTGAAATACTGAAGAGAATTTAAAACAAGACTTGATGCTTGCATATCATTTCTTTCAGTGAAAGCGATATCTTGTTTCAAAATTTGACTTCCATAGTCATCTTTTTTCCTCTTCTGGAATCGTTGGGTTTTAAACACTCGCTTTTGTCGCCATTTTGGCATGATTTCAAAAATTTCGCCAAGTGACCCCGGTAAAATAAGACTTTACCCAAATTTTAAGAAACTGTAATTCAAGGTACAAAATTACACCTGTTTAAATCGTAACTCATTATAGGACTATTATAGCTTAATTATGTAAAATTATATTTACTTTATAACCTTTAAAGTTTCTTAAAAAATTGTTTTGAACAATTTTCTTGCTCTAATAGTATTTTTTTCTGAATTTTCAAAATGACGCTCAATTTTGGTATTGAAGGCAACAGATAAACAGTGAAGACGATAAATTATTGAAATTTGATTTTAAAAACTCATCATTAATGAGAAATAAAAACGTTTTTGTCCCTCTTGTTTTCATTTGCATTATTATTATATGTATTTCCCATTTTAGAAACATAAATATGAAAAAATAACAAAAATGCTGATTTTATGGATCAAAACATTTACAAAATTTATGTACGTGAGTGTTTGTTTAAAACTGGAAATATTTTTTGGGATAATTTGGGATTTGAGATAATATAAAATATATTGAAATATTTTGTTATTATTCAGACAATAAAGTATTATATTAACGGGATTGTAGCCTTTGCTGCTCCATATCCCACAAAAATCCATAAACAAGCAAGTATTGTATTGACTTGTTGCTTCAACAGAAATATTCTGTTTAATTTCTTTTCTTAAGAGAATTATACAGAATATTCAGAAGCTAAATTTCAGACATTATCATACTCTTTATAATTAAAGCATTCGAAAGAGATAAAAACATTGTTAAACATACCTTAGAAAACGTTTTATTTTCTGAATAAAATGAACCAATTTTAACCAAATCGATAAAATAATTTGTCATTTGTGAAACATCATAAATTACATTCCATCGGAAGATATGATGCATCGTAAAACTCGACGAATCGGAACTCGCGATGTATCATACTCAAAGAGTTTTATTACTTGCGGTAGTTTCTACGACGGTTAAATTTCTCAGAAAGGAATTTTTTTGGAGGAATACTTTTTGGTGCGTAGAGACTTAGGAATATTGAATCCATTCATTTAATTACATTTTCCATTCGGTTTTAGCATGATTCGAAATATCAAAATGCTTTACATGTTTTCAAATTCAAAGTATTACATGTTTTTACATAGTAAATATTTCATGACTAAATCGAACTTTTTTTTCATTGTTTTCATGTAGAATTTTCAATCTTACAGTCTGAACAAAATTTTTAATTTTTTTCAAAAGTATTACAATTTGTTTTCTCGTTTGTCTATCGAAACTTCGAATTTATTTATTATCTTAAAACTGGGAACATTTATACCTAGATAACTCAAATTTTAAAGATGCGAAAAAATCTTTTTTTTGTAAATGATGAATTAGGCTTAATGTATGCTTTTACAATATGTATAGATATTTGCTTCATTTGGTAATTTGACAAAAATATTTTTACTTTGAAAAAAAGAAAAGGTTTATTTTCGATGCAATTTTAATTAACAAATCTAAAAAAGATACCAAAGAAATATTCGATGACAATATCTTTTTTATAAGTTGCAAATATTACCTCTAACTATTTTAAGCTTCAATGATCTGTTTGGTTTTAAATTATTGAATTTCCCATTTAGTAATATGAATAAACATTAACAACCTTAGTTAAACTATGCATTCTAAAAATTTAGTATTTACCATAATTTGAATAAAATATTTCCTTTCCATTCCTGTTTTTTACTTATTTTATTTAACGTGCATTCTTACATGAAATTTATCCTATCGAATATACTCTGATCTCTTGTTAAATTAAAATTTATATCAATTGCATTCTTCTTCAATGTTTCAATTTAATAGCCATTTTGAATTTGAAGGTATGTTATATTAATTTATCAGATGTCTTATAATCTCCTCAAAATTCGACGATTGTTTTCATTGGGTTGCAATAAATATAGTGCGTTAAGAAATTATAAAACCAGAAACGAATTTGTGGATTTCTGAAGAAGATACAGTATGAAAATTTTAAGCATGTGTATTTAAAATGGGCTGAGAAATACTTTTTGTACTCGTTGCAACTTTAAAATGTAATCTGAATTTTACTAAGATTTACTTATATTTGTAAAGATTAAATAAGGTGCCATTCAAGAAATTATAAGATCACCCGAGGTAATTGGCATATTATGCGTCACATCAGAATCATTATAAAATGCACGCTTCAGTATTTCTTGACTGCATTACCTGAGAAGTAAAAGTGCAGGTTTTGATTGCGTTATTCATAATTTATTTGAAAATGCCTCTGAGTAAAGAATTATCTGAGGGCGAAGTGGAAAAAAGATACTGTGTGTTTGTGGTAATTCTGAAAAAGAAATAAGTATATTAATGAAGTATTCTAAAACTGCTATTCACGATACCATAGTTAGAAAAGATGATACAAACAAAATAAATTGATTTGGCTGAAATAGGACTTTGACAGCCCAGGACAATTGACAAATATTTCGATTATCAACTAAAAAATATCTTTCAACTCGTAAAATTTCAGAAAAAAAACTTCACATGTTACTGTCTGGAAGAGTTTTGAATCAAATACTAATACAAAATTTATAAAAATGAAGAAAACGACGAAGTTAGTGACCCATTCTCAAGACGAAAGACTGAAATGGCACAAAAATGTCATGTTATGGAACGATAAGTGGAAGCAAACTATATTTTTTGATGAAGAAAAATTTAACTTTCTGTTTTGATGGCTACAAACACTATTTGCATGATTTGAAGAAGGAACCGAAAGAATGTTTCAGTCAATAAAAAGGAGAAGGATCAGTTATGGTTTGGGGAGACTTTAGTGTTATGATGGATTCTGCGATTTACAGCAAATTTTGGGACATATGGATTCTGCGAAATATACTATTTGACCATCTACTATTGAGCTATACTATTTGACCATCTGATACCTTTTGGACCTTTATTAGGAGGTACCAACTAGATATTTCAGCAAAACAATGCGTCGGTCCATGCATCTGAATTCAACCAGGAATGGCTTAAAAAAGAAAAAAAAAAAATCCCATGACCAAGTCGAAGTCCGGACTGGAACCGTGTGGAAGACCTTTGGGGTATATTATGCAATTAATAAACAGTTTTCATAAGCTCATGAACTGGAAGTAGCCATAGTAAAAGAATGGAACAATATTTTTAAAATTGAACCTAATATCTGGTCGCTTGAATGAAAAACATAATGTTTGATATTATCAAGAAAAAGGGAGAACCAATATCGTATTAATTTGCATACTTTATTTTTGTTTTTAGACAAGTGATCTCATAATTTGTTAAAAGTGATTTAATTTCTTGACGGATTATATATGTATGAATTCATAAAAATAAACAAAACTATCTACCTACTAACTTTTTCACCTAATTTTTGAATGCCCTTTTTGTGTATATTTTAGTGATTTTCAGATTCTTAAGACATTTAAAAATATTTAAGAAAATCTATAATATATAATTTGAGAGAATCGCCTGTTTTTACTCTTTCGAATGTATTTAACTGAACTCAAATGACTACAAGAAACGAGTATAAGGTTTCACTACGATTTTATGATTTTTCACATTTATAATTTAGAAAAACAAATAAATAACATTTCGTAATGATAAGTCCCATTATCCAAAACTCCATCTTCTACGTTCGGTTTTTACTGCTGAGATTTCGGCCATTAATAAGGTGTTTGAAAACTTATCAAATAGACAAGAGGAAAATTTTATTTTATTCACGGAATCCATGAGTGCATTACAATCTTTAAATCATTCAAATAATTTTATCGCATCCATTGAAAATTGAGACATCGAAAAAATTATAATCTTAAGTATGAAAACATCTAATTGACGTTTTGTTGATACCTTCTATTGGGAATATTAAGGGAAATGAATGGAGCAGTCGATATTGCTACTAAATCAGCAACCGGTGTAATATTTCCAACCATTTCCTACTGTAATATCATAAAATGCATTATAAGCTGTTCATAAGCGTTGGAAAGATCAATGGAAACCAGAAAATGATAATAAACTACCTCTTATAAATCAGTAATTTCTCATTTGAATTCATTTTTATGTACAAGACAAAATGTTATTTTAACACGTCTACGAATTGGAGGCATAAAATTGACTCATAAACACCTTATACTGGAGAAGAATCTTCCTCTGTGTAATCCTTGTGCCTCTTTTTTGACTATAAGACATATTTGACTGAATGCTCTGAATTTAACTCTGTTGGTTGTAAAGATTTTAAATCATTTAATCTTTCTTTAATTGACTTGATTGAGGAAAATCTACAACCAAATACCTTAAAATTTTTACATGACATTGATTTTACACCATGCCTTTATTTTTATTAAGCTTCATTCTATTCTTTATCCTTAACTTGAATTTTAAATTGTTTTAACCATTATATTGGTAACATCTTATCATTGAGTTTGGTACAACATATTCCATTAGGATTCCGTGCCTCAGATTTCAACCAACCCGTTACCCAAAAGTGTACTTTCTTTTGAGTATTATTGTCCTTTGTGTCATGACATGCTTAACCAAAGACAACATTATAAGTCTAAAAGGCAGCCTTCTGAAATGAAAAGCATTCGCGCATGCCCCTGTGTGAAAACAAGATAACCATAATCTGCATAATTACATTAGATAAATTTCACATATAGCTCAGTTATGTATTTTTCCATAGTTAAAATCACAAGCTATGACGTTCAGATTCTAAAAACTAATCCGCCAAAAATTAGTTTTATACTGTATATCCACATTACATCGGCGATAAACAAATATATTAAAGTTACAGTAACATTTCAAAAAGAGTAACAAAACTCTATTTTAGTTTCACATATTAATTTCGGATCTAAATATTAAATTTGTTTTATTTTTCCTATTTATAGATAACTAACTGGAACTTGAAATAAGTATTTTACCATATTTGGCGCTTTGATGTAAAATTACGGCCAAAGTCTAGTTCACAGAAAAGAATCCATAAACCTATATTTTCACATTTTTTTTGAAAAACTCATAGTTAATCCATGAAAGCAATTGCGTAATTTGTTTTAATGATCTCTGAAACACACACACACACACACATCTTATATCTGAAAGTTTTGTGACGAGAAAGAGAGTTTTTATTCATTTGCAACAATCTGATAAAGCAGTTCAATTGTTTTTTACTACCCAATTTTTTTTAAATATTGCCTCTGTGGTCAAGGAATTAACGGACTGACCCTAATGACATGTAATATCTACTAAAACAGAATGGAAACAAATCCGCATGAGAATTTTCATTCCAGCAAATAGTCTGAAATTTCGAAGAATTTCCGGAACATAGATATAGTAGAAGTCACCTCATCGAACTGTTGGGTGAATTCATCTACTGTACAATGTTAGAAGATTCACAAAGATCAATATCCATTTTTGACGATAATAATTTTTTTATGATAAAACATTTAAAAGAAATTTAAAATAAGGAAAAGAAAAATATCGTCTGACGACCTGATCAGCTACAGAAAAGGAAAAAAACAACAACAACAACAGAACTAAAGCTTAGATGAGACGGAAGTATGAGATATCAGAAAGTGTAAATTTAGATTGAAGCCTGTTTCAAAAGGTACAGCTTTGTCTTTATTACATACTTTTATTTAGCTAGCTTACTGTGTAAATATGTCTCTCCAGTTCAAAATTTTTACTTGAATTTCAACCCAATACTTATTATCCAATCGATCAGAAATTTCGCATACACCGATGATCATTCAACACTTTATATTCATATTTTATCACGATCCCTCGATGAATTTCTTAACTAAATTTCCTTGATCATCTAATCGAGTTGAAGCTTCTAATATACGTATAACTACGCTAACAATATTATACTATAGTATGCTCAAGTAATGACAGACATAGAAGAGTGGTGCTGGAGGCTTGGGTCTTCGACTTAACGTCCAATTGAGTAGAAATTTTACATACACGCATAGCTTATGTAGTTATTTTTCAGTCTTCAATTTTCAGACTAGAAAGATTTAGTTCATATAAGTAAAAAATTAAATTAAGATTTTATTTAAAGACGAACTAAAAGATGAAAAATAATATATAATTTATAAAACTTGAGGCATTAATAGTTCATTTGATCTCATATATAATTAAGTAAATAACAGATCAATTGAAAAGTCCCCAGCCTGACACATAGATGGCGCTACTAGAATTAAATCCATATGTGTTTTAGTTAGCCCTAATCCTCAAAAGATGCGTGTATAAATTTGACAGCTGTCGGATCATTAGTTTGTGAATTATAGCATTTTGAGTGAAGCAACCTTTGTTATTGAGAAAAAAATGGATAAAATGGAATTTCGCGTGTTGATAAAATATTGCTTTTTGAAGGGAAAAAATACAGCTGAAGCAAAAACTTGGCTTGATGCCGAGTTTCCAGACACTGCTCCAGGAAAATCAACCATCAAGGATTGGTATGCTATATTTAGATGTGGTGAAATGAGCACCGAATACAGTGGACGCCCAAAAGAGGTTGTTACCGACGAAAACATTAAAAAAATCCACAAAATGATTTTGAATGACCGTAAATAGAAATTGAATGAAATGGCATACACTCTAAAGATATCAACTGAACGTGTACATCATATCATTCACGAATATTTGGGTATGAGAAAGCTCTGTGCAAAGTGGGTGCCACGCGAGCTCACTTTTGACCCAAAACAACGACGAGTTGATGATTTGGAGCAGTGTTTGAAGATGATCAAGCGTAATAAACCCTAGTTTTTGCGTCGATATGTGACAATGGATGGAACATGGCTCCATCATTTCACTCCGAAGTCCAATCGACAGTCATCCGAGTGGACTGCACACGATGAACCAGCTTCAAAGCGTGGGAAAACGCAACAGTGGGCTGGCAAGGTTATGGCGTCTATATTTTGGGATGCGCATGGAATAATTTTCATTGACTACCTTGAAAAAGGAAGGACCATCAACGGCGACTATTACATAGCGTCATTGGACCGTTTGAAGGACGAAATCGCCGAAAAACGGCAGCATTTGAAGAAAAAGAAAGTGCTGCTTCACCAAGACAATGCACCGTGTCACAAATCAGTGAAAACGATGGCAAAAATCCATGAATTGGGCTTCGAATTGCTTCCTCATCCACCGTATTCTCCAGATCTGGCCCCCAGCGACTATTTCCTGTTCTCAGATCTCAAAAGAATGCTCGCTGGGAAGAAATTTTCTTCGAATGAAAGAGCATGTGAAAGAATACGACGCGAAATCGGAACACTTTTTCAAATAAGAAATGAATTCCAACATTAATTTTATATATTTTCTGACTCTCTTATCCTTTATATCAAAACGTATTTTATATTGCTACTTATATACATTTCTATCCCATTCGATCCATTTTCTTTTGTAAAATGTGTTCCATGTTTCATCTCTTCTGCTTTAATACTAAATAACTTTAAAACTTTACGTATTCACGTGAAAAATGGCGTATTTATTATGGCCTTCTTAAATTTTAAAAATATTATATCATAAAAGAATTTGTGTGTTATAATGTCGGAAACTTATATGAAATTTGCTACTGTTTTCTGTTTGGAAATATGTTAAAAGTTTCGATCAGATTTGTTGACATCAAGTGAAGATCGCCATAATGTTTGGTTTCTCATACAGAATTGTTACAAATGCGTAAGCTTTCTTTAATCTGTCATACGATGGTTCGACACATTCTGTGATCCATCATCGACCAAGCGGTTGACTTTTAGAGTTTTTTCGTATGCATTCGGATGCTTCTTGACTTTGAAAATCAGGTTTACGACAGAGCGCTGCTAGTATTTTCGCCCAGTGTTTATTGTAACTGTCAATTTTTAATATATCATGTTTACAAAATATTACAACTGTGCATGTGAAGCGTAATTACTCAATTCGAAACTATAAAAGTTTAGGATACAAAGATAGTCGAATTTCATAGGGTAACGTTCATTAAAAGTGTAATGGACCAAAGCCCTCATGATGGCAAAGTATAGTTGTGAAAAGTAGGATGCCAGTTTAGGCATCGACCTCGTCATCTGACCATGGTTTATAAGGTTTAATTGCTGTATCATGCAAAATCTTGGATATGGGCAGAAATAAGTAGTTGAGGTATTCGTGTACCGACCATTTTGATTTCGTGAATGTAATGTTAATTCTATGCAATTTCTACCACCGTCTTCAAACCCTATTACTTTAGCTATTTGAATGCAAAAAAGTGAATCCAAAAGAGCAAAAAAAAAAAAAAAAAAAAAAAAAAAAAAAAAAAAAAAAAAAAAAAATGAAAATTTTAGCGGAATTACATTTTCTTCCCGATTTTTGAAAATATTTTTGAATGCTTTTTAAAGATCACAAAATCCACAAATGAATAATGAAAATAGGAGTAAACATATTTTTAAGAATCGGAGAATAAATATGATTCTGCAGGAACCGTCAATATTTTTTGCTCTTTCGGTTGCGCTTTTTTGCATTTAAATAGATAAAATAGTAAAGATTTGAGGACAGTAGTAGAAACTCCACAAGATTAATAATACTTTCGCAAGACCAAAATGGCCAGTAGATTGAAGCCTCGAATAAAAAAAATCTTCGAAATATTGCAGCAACAGGAAAATTATACTTAAATGCTACACTTGTAAATTAGACATTCCTTTATTGTTTGGTTGCAAACACAGAATAAAATGGAAATAAATTTTAAAAAAATAATAAATAAAAATTTAAGATGTTCTATGCAAAGCTTTTAAGAACAGATTTAACTACCCATGGTGCGCTTTTTTATAATTATTATTAAATTACTCTATTAAATATAAGAATTAAATAAATGAGGAAATATCTAGAAATGGACAGTAGTAAACTTTTAGGTCATTAAAATGAAAGAAAACCATAAATTATTAAATTGAAAAAAATATCAGCTACATATAATTAAATTAAAGTAAACGAAAAACTACTAAATTGAATGCATTTGAACTAAATTTAATTGAAATTAATGCAAACGATAAAAAATTGAAAAGTAATCAAAAGTGATCAGCCTAAAACAATAGCTCCTTAGGTGGCTAAACAATGGGTGCCAAACAGCTGTCTTAAGAATATGAATAATGTTATTTATTTTCAGTCATGTCTTGATTCGAATTTACACATGATTTGAGGTAATACAGGAATCGGTAAGTAAATAAAATACTAAATTTTTATGTGTTTCACTTCAATCCAAAAAAAAAAAAAAAAAAAAAAAAAAAAAAAAAATTGGGGGAAATTTATTACGACATATTTTTAAAAATTGAGTTCATAAGTGGTGAAAGCAAGTATCAGACATATATTGCATATATTTTATTTCAATCGAATAAAAAATTCAGAGGAAATTTATTATGACGCATTTTTGAAAATTAAGTTCATTACTGGTGAAAGTAGACATAAAAAATATGCACAAAAACAGGATAAACTATTGAAGAGTGGTCAGGTACGACATTTTTGGGTTAAATAAAACAATAGCCCTTCGGGTGGCTAAAATATGTCACCTCAATGCAGAATAATAATTTTCGTTACTTTTAAGCTAGTGAATTCGTATCAATAAGAAATGCGCATACATATCTATATTTTTTTAGAAAAGTCAAATTTCGTCATGCCATTTTTAAATTGTGCCTGTTCGATGTATTTTTCGTGGTTTATGTCTTACTGTAATAAACCAAGTTCATTTTTCTTTACTTTTTAAATAAATAGCGATAGTGTTCTTTACTTTAAATAAATATTTAAATATTTTTCAATCGATGTGAGAAAAGTTTGTCGAAGCAGCGGATTTGGGGCAAAATACTATTGAATGCAGTTATGCAGAATGATTGTTAATCTTAGGTAAATCTGAAAACCAATAAAAAATCTCCTTAAACATTTTTTCTTTCCTTGATTTGTTGCATGATTTTTAATATTAAATAATTGCAACCAAGATATTAGCAGATTGGAATTAAAAAATGAAAGGATATCTTGGAATAATTCATAAAGTTTAAAAATGTATCATGTAAAGAATGTTTTGAAAAAATGGCTTATATTTATATAATGAACACTAACGCATAAAATTAAAAAAATTTCTTCGATGATAAATACTGATTAATGTTCAATGGAAAACGTATTAAGTGTACAAAATCCATTTCACGAAATTCTTATCGAATCTTAAAATTTATAAATATGAATTAGAGATAGACTTTGGTTTAATGCTGATAAAAGCATGCTGAATGCAGTCACAAAAGTCAGTATTGTACCTACAAAATCTAGTAATTTAAAACGATGTTGGAAGTAAATTTTCTGCAAAATTAATTTTTAAAGCTCGTGAGTTACAGATTTCACATTTTAAAAAGTTTTTTTTTGAAAAAAGAAAGCATTCCAAAAGTTTTGAGTGGGTTCAATTGTGAATAAGTAAAATTAATTTAGTTTTTGCTATAAAACTTCCGTAAAAAGTTTGCAAGTTTGTTTTAGAGTCTTTGAAGTCTCTAAAGATGGCAAGAATGAACAAGATTTCCATTATATCGTCTAAAAACAAATACGATAAAATTGATACCCTTATTTCTACTAAAATGTTGGACGTTGAGGAAGATATAATATCGAAATACGATTTTTATGATGAAGATTTACTTTCGAGGAACTTAAAAGCTTCGAAAAAATTAAAAAAGAAAAATGCACCATCGATTGATTCGAGATCAAAAAGAGTCCCTCTAGCATACGATAGTTCTTCTCGAGATGGCTTAAAAACCAAAGAAAACAAAAAATCCACGAAAGTAATTGATCTTTTGAAAAAGAGCGAAGTTAAAAAGGAGTCAGATGATTTAAATTTACCTGAAAAGTTTCAAAATATGCCAACTAAGCCATTGCAAAATGACATTAAAGATATTAATGGGAAAAACGGCAAGCCGAAACTGGAAGAAATTAGTAAAAATAATTTTTTTTATAAAAACAAGGCATCAAACATTACTGTGAGAGAGAAAGAGAAAACTAAAAATGCAAGAGGTTACATGATACTCTGTGATCCAGAAACGAAAAATCAAGCTAAAAATATTAAGAATGTTGACACAAATTGTAATATTGTAAAAAGAAAAGAAAATGAAAATACTGATGAGCTGAAATCAGAACTGAGGTCAAGCAAGAACGCAAAATCTAGACAATCCCATTTAAAATCACCGGTAGCAAAACGCGCTAATTTGAAGAACTTTACGATGGAACAAAATGGCTCAGATGACAATTACGGATATAAAGAAAAATCAAAGTCGAAACAACATACAGGAGCTCAGTTTGAAAATGCTGGAAAAGACAAAGAATACAATACTTTGAATGAAGTTGAAACTAAACAAACAAATGGAAAGTTTCTCAAGAAAAGAAATGCTCAAACGAAACCTGAAATCAATATCAGACATTCTGAAAGGATTGCTAAACGGCAAGTAGTTAATTACAAAGTGTAAGTAAACATCAGTAATGAATAATTCTTTAGATGTCTTTGTTTCCTGGCGAGCTTTGAAGAGGAGAGAGCAATACGTGAAAAGGGGTAAGTTGAATGAATTGTGAAGCTAAGGAAGAAAAGAGAAAAACCACATATCTCTTAAATTACGCTTTGATTATGTATTTTTTCATTAATTATTGTTTTTTGATTTGATGTTTCACTGGAAATTAGTTTTAACAAGTTTATGCCAGGAAAAAATACCAAAAGAAAAAATTTGAGAAAAATGGTAAAAGCTCTTTACAAAATTTATTATTAAGCGAAAGAAAAAACATGACTATGAAATAAAATGGTTATTTATAGTAAAAATGATTATTAATTATAAACATTTAGACACGGATGCTATATTGTTCCTCAATACTAGATGCCAGTATACACCCAGATAGGCGAGATGTTGTATTTTTTGTAGTATCGGATGAGGCTTTTTGATGCCAAATTTCGTGCATGCCGATTGCCATGTTGCCTCATTTATTAAGTTGGCGCTAAAAACTTGAACTTGGCATTCGAGCGTAACATATACTTCATCTAGGCCAACGGATGTTTAAATTTGACGAATTTTAAATGGGATGTATATATCATAAGAAAAACATGCTATATATAGTTTTGACAAAATTGTTTAAACATGTTTATCTTCATTTTTGGTCGCCAACCTATACAAACTCATCAATACTTCCCTGTTATAACGGTCTCCGCCAAATAACACTTACTCCAAGTTCGCTGTTAAACGTATATGCCTATCTTGCGATACATCTACATTCTCGATCGCTTGACGGTTCATCATCGGAAACCTCTATAACAGGAAAGTGCCAAATCATCAATAAAAAGGGCAATATCATATCTATTTCATCAAAACTAAAGTAAAAACATTTTTTAAAAAAATTAACAATGGATTTGAGGCAGTATATGCATGGATTGGCTTGATTTATTTGGGCAATAAAGTTTTCATACCAAATTTCAGGTATATGGATTGTCATGTACTTCAATCACTTAAATGCATTTTATACGGATATTATTTATGCAAAAAAATTATGCCCGATTGCAAAAGAAGAAAAATGGTCAGAATAAGTATTCAAATGCAAACGACTATGTAAAAATTTCTCAAACCTTTTGCGTAAAAAATTTAGATCATATTGAAGTGTTCGTATCTTTCTTCTTATAAACAATCTTAAGATCTAAAGACAAATTTTGTGAAATATTTTTAGCATTATTTGAAAGAGACGGAAAGCTTTATTGAATGTACTAATGTATGAGAAGAACTTAAAAGATTTGAAATTAGAGATCTCATTCCCTACCGAAAGAATAACTTCTTGGCATGCTTTCATCTTTTCCGGAGTCGTTATTTCAAAATAAATAGTAAGTCACTTCAAGAAACAGAGTGAAAAAAAAAAACAGTTTAAATACTATTTTAAAGATCGTTAAACCCGTCGAGGAATAGAGTATTTATATCTCGAAAAAAAGCATTCCTTACGTAATCCAGTGAAATGTAATTTATCTCGAGTTGATAAATATATTTGAACTAAGAGGTTTGACCTTGTGATCATTTCTGCCTCCTATTTGGACTGATGTGAAATTCTCGCAGAATGTGAACGAGCATTTGGTTCACATCATAAACCAGGCAACGTTTATCACCCATTGACGCAAAATAGAATTTATATAAATTCGAACAATAAAATTTGATTATTTAAAGCCAATACAATGACTTTCATCTTACGGTATATCAAATATAGTTTAAAAATTCAGAATTTTTGAAAGTAAAATGCAAATTTTTAAAGGCTTATAAAGGAAAGTTAATTTTGTTAAATTATTTTGTTTGGAAAGATAATTCTGTTAAATTGCTCATATTATTTTGTTGAAAAAGTCAGAACATATTATTCAAAATTTTATCTCCAAGAACTACATTCACGGATAATAAAAGGGGTAGAATGTTCTGTTCTCTCAATTGTGCTTCAAGTATTTATTTCAAGGGCTGCAACATGGGTTATTCGTGATTTATTTCCTTCCAACTAATTTCTGGGGTTCTCTCTGATTTTTATTTAAGTTCCCAGCTTTTTCCAAATCAAATGAAATGTGGTGCAAATTAAGTAAACTTTGGAAATGGAGTGAATAGATATAATAAAGTTGTATAAAAGTGACCGAGAAATGAATATAATTTCGGTTTAGCTATAAGCAAAGTATTAGTGTGGCATGTGGTGGGAATCTTCTGGCGTGTATAGTTGGTTTAGTGTGA
This sequence comes from Nephila pilipes, assembly GCA_019974015.1. NCBI lineage: Eukaryota > Metazoa > Arthropoda > Arachnida > Araneae > Nephilidae > Nephila > Nephila pilipes. Next base: position 537,997 of record BMAW01051193.1, on the reverse strand, counting down.
TTAGGACAACGCTGTCGGAGCAATTGAAGGAGGAACTCGCATCTTATTCCGCTAAACGTATATTTTGTTAGATTATAGTAGTTGTTAGTTCTATCGGAAAGGGTGGTTGAGTTAAACTGCATTCCAACCATTTAATTTACCGGATGAATTAATTAATTTTAGTTAGTTTTAACGTTTTTATGTATTTCACTGTGCGTGTGTGTGTATCAGTGTGTCATCAAATTTTTGATCGTTAATTTAACCAACTTCCCAACAAGCTAGAGCTCTGAAACTTTGGGAATCATTCTTACTCGCTAACAATGCAATATTTAGACATTGGCGACAAGTTTTAACTAAGATTTCAATAATTTTTTTAAATAAATTTTATCACCATTTAAAAACGTTGGTTTTTATCTCGAATTATTATTAATATATACTTTTTGTCCTTTATTCAGTTATAAACTGCGAGTTGATTTTATTTCATTGAACTTTTCTTTCTTGAAAATTAACAGATTACTTAATCAAAACAATTTAATAAATTCAAAAAAATATAAGTCTATTATTTTTTATGTGAAGTATTCGTATCTGCTCCCTAACAATGAAACCCCAGAAAATTCTTCAAATAGAAGTACAGATACTGTGCGTGGGTGACAACTGAAGAAACGCCCTTGATTTATTACTCTTCCAGAACAACCATAAATATTCTTGATTATTCAAATCTTAAGAACTTAATGGATTTCCATCTTTATGTGTTGTAAGAGCATGGCAGAATGAAATACGATTGATTCGAGGTATGATTTGTAAAAGGATCATATGGAAATAAGAATCAAAATAGCATGGGAAATTGAAGACTGAAATGATATTGAATCATTATTCTTTTAAGATTTTACCAGGATAACTCATATATTATGATATAATTCACTGTCATATCATTATAATGACAATAATATGAATTATGCTTCATTCAATATTTTTACTTCTATTCAAATCATATGCCAAACAAAATTCTGTACTAAATTTGTGAAGAGAAAGAAAAGTTACTTACGAAATGCAAGAGATTTATTGAATAACTAGTTCAAACCTTAAATTAAGGTCAGGACGATTAGAAAAATCATTATTGACATGAGAGAAATTGGACTTAATTAAAAAAAGAGTAAATAAAAACGCTCACGACTTCATATATATATAATAAATGAAATTTATTAATATACATCAATTCAAATAAGTAAAAATACAGTATCAAGTATTTAATAGTGAATAAGTGACTGTTTATTTCTATCTACCCGACAAAATTCGTAATCTTTTAATTTTATTCATTCCGAAGCAGAGTTGATAAAATTGATTTTAAATACTCATTTATATGTTCTTATGTTTAAAACAAATACAACAAACTGTTCTACTGGCCACTGATTTAGTGAGTGTTTTTGATAGCTTTGAAATCGTATACATAATGGTCGAATCAACTTCTGCACATCACTCACATTGAATAAATAAAAAGTTTCAGGATATGTTCATATTCGATATCTTAAATTTTCAAGTGATGATTATCTACCTTAAAAAATTTGATATACATGAATTCCTTTTGATAGTAACTCTAGAACATAAGTAATTATACACTACTATGTATACAAATAATTTTCTTTTTAATCCTCTCATTAACAGTTGCAAATATGAGAAAGTACAATTTCTTTGCTCGAGCAAAATATTACGCTTCTTATAAACCAAAGGAATTAAAAAAAAAATGATTATTGATTTTGGGAACGAAAGGTCCGAAGAGAATGATTTAAGATTGAAGACCATCGCAGGGTCGTATCTTTACCAATAAGATTATTTTCTAGTATTAGTATCTTGTTGTCAAAAAGAAATTAAACTGATTCTAAGCTGTTTGATACTATGATTTTATCTTTTGAAGTAAAACCACTTAGAAGAACAACAAAAGTATGCTAATAAAATTCATGAAATTATAAAAGTTATAAATGTTTTCCCAAAAGCAAAATTGAAATTTTTAGCAGGTATAATATGCGTAATTTTTTAAATTAAAAACGATAGAATTGAATTTGGAACTGAGATTAAGTTATTTAAAATATAAAATCTGTAGCTATTAACTGTTTTGTTCTAGCTGTTTATTTGCATTAGTACACATTTTTATTTGCCAATGTAAAAAAAAAACCCATCGGCACTAGAATGTAAAAAAATGTATTCATCTAAATGTTATAGAAACTAATTTTTTGATTGCCTAATGCTACAGAAAAGAAATAAGAAAAAAACATAATACAAAAATACTGCATTACGATTTCATTAATTTTTTAAGTAAAAAAAAAATAAAATTATCTAGAACTATTAACTTCGCCGTGGAAAGAAAATTCCAATAAGAAACTTATCCTAATAGCAAATTTTTCAAAGGAATTAATTAACCGTATTGAACTTAAATAAATTAATTTTTATCCTTTTAAGAATAGAAATAAATTTAAACTGATTAATTTGTTAAAGGTAGAATGAGGAACTAGAAAAAAAGTTAAAATTGGTCTCAAATTTAAATTAGTCTTTCACAAATTTTTGCAGATATTTTCTGTTTATAAAAATTCTAAGTTGGCATTCCAATGATTTTCAACAAAATTTTGATACTTTCTTTTTTTAATATTGTATATTAAAGTATATGTAATTCTGTAACTACTTTTACATATATTGATCACAGTTTTTAAATTTGTTTCATAGATAATTTAAAACAATGAATAAGAAGTTAGTTTAAAGAAAAGAACTGGTGCATTAAAAGTGAAAAAAGAGAGTATTTAGATAAATTTAGGGAGGTATACAATGCAAAACCTTGTATTCTTGTAAAAATACCCACACATTTTAAAAATGAAGTGAAGAAAAAAAGCATTTAAATGATTGTTATCAATTACAAGAATAAAATATTGCGTGTATCTGTGTTATTCCACACATTTTTGGAAATAGATTTT
>BMAW01051193.1:515873-535048 GCA_019974015.1 Nephila pilipes | reverse complement strand
TGTTATTCCACACATTTTTGGAAATAGATTTTAAAAATGAAATGAAAAAAAAAAGCATTTAAACGATTGTTATCAATTGCAAGAATAAAGTATTGCGAGTATCTGTGTTATCGACATTACAAAATAGTATAAACGTTCTATTTATTCACGATACAATAAATATCTCGAAGTGATTTCCTGGTGATAACGGGGAAAAGAAATTGAAAACTTATTTCTTGTATTGCAAAACGAAGACTCATGAAACTAAGAATAAAGTGATATCAAAATGGAAAGTATCTGCGATAATCCTCTAAGTCACTTTTTTCTATTTACCCAAAAATCGTGCCAGAGATCCAACCCACTGAGAAATCCTTTCTGGATTCTATTTTGAGAAAAGCTGATTCCCGTGTTATGCCTGAGGAGACAAATAAAAAAGCAAAGAACAAAACAAACAAAATAAGTCTATACGCAAACAACGCGGAAGAAGACTGCGGAGATTCAACATTGGGGATCACAATTTTTCTTATTTTTCTTTTCCGCGTCGTTCGCCAAGGAGCATTATCTTCGGCCTGCAGTCTTGCAAGTCCCGTTCATTTATTTCTCATAAGATTGGTCACATAAAAAGGGCGGCAAAGATCTTTGGTGACTTGCTGTCTGCAATGGTTGTGAATAACCCGGCTACTTGATGAAGACTTCATGTTTTTCTTTGGTTGGATTTTTGTTAGTTTGTTTCTCCTTTATTTTTCTTTCGTCGATCGTCAAAAATTCAGTTCTTCTCCAGCATTTTTCGGGAGCCAGTTTTAAAAAGTAGTGACTGAATATTTGAAAAGTTGCCAAATTTAACTGAAGTTATCTCTGAGTAAACTTTATTATTTTCTAACAGAAATTTCAATCCTTGGAGTTAAAAAGATGCTCACAATCTCTCTTTAAGCAATAAACCATTACGCGAGAACCAAAACTGATATTAACCCATAGAGGAAAAATTCTTATAGATATTCCTGGCAACTTACAAAAAGTTCTATTAGACATCCAAAAATCTTCTTGAGGATGCAGTGGATATGTATGGGTTGAATGTGGTTATATGAGAAAGCAACTATAATGTGGTTTACAATAAAGACAGAATATAAATAAATGGTATTTCCATTCAATAATAACTTTATGTACAACTTTATATATGTAATAATGTATAAATCTAGAATATATTTTGTATTTTCTTAACACTATTTTATAACCCGAAATTGATGCTCATAATCTTCGGCTAAGCTATAAAGCATTATATGGGATCCAAAAATGTATTAGTCCATACAAAAAAATTCCTATAGATAGTCTATTAGAAGAAAAGTGTATTAGAAGTTCAGTGCACTTCGAATTGTTGCAGTGAATATCTAAGGGAATATGAGTTGTATGGAAGAGCAAACATAATAATTTAAATAAAGAAGAAAATAGGGATATTTCCATTCAGTAAATAAATTCAGAACACACCGTGAAGAATGCTTTAGATTTTACGAATTGTAAGTAAAGTAGACAAATTCCCTACCGTATCATAAAAAAGTATTAGAATATTAGTCTGCAATTTTGTAGAATTTAAAGTAATTTTAAATGCTTATTATATATTTCTCAAAAAGAAATAAATTAAAGAAATAGAAAGTAAGCTAAATGGAATAAATATTCCATTGTTGCTAGATTTCAAATTTAATAGTTAAGAATGAGGCTCGAAGTGAGTAAAAAATATTCTGTTTAGATTTCACTAGTTATGGACAATTTAGAAGCCAAAATATGGGCAGTTCTCGAGATATTCCGAACAAAGCACTTCACAAGAAATTTAATCAAGACAATCGAGAGCGATGTAATGGTTTTTCTAGATTATATATAGCTTCGCAAATTCCAGAAAGCAGAAATAAAATTTAAGAAAGGGAACATCAAAATAACTGTATTAATCTTAGTATTTTACTATTTATATAAAAAGAAACAATTATTTTTCAATCTCTTCAGGAAGACAAACAAATGAATTGATATGATTTTTGATGATACAGTTACTTTTGCCTGTAAGAATTAATCTCATAAAAATTATTTTTTAGTAATCGGTGCTAACAGCGAAACTAATATTTAATATATTTCTAAATTTTATAGTCTTTCCAAAGATTTGTGAATCCATGTAATGTATTGTCTACTTACTAATGCAAATAACTATAGTTTTTTTTGCTGCAAAAGTTCTTAAACTGATCAACATGGTTTCCAAATTCCCTACAAAGAAATCATTTATAGGTGTGATTCTTTTAATTATTAAAAAGAATTAATGACGTAAAATCCCAAAATGTTTTTAATTAATTTGTTTGTCATCATCTCACTTGTAAATCAAAGATTCACATATATTTGATAAAGTTGAAATGTATTGCAATTATAAAAATAAAGAAATTAAAAAAATCATTAAAACCAATATTTTCATTAGAAGCTGTATCTGAAAAAACTGAATTCTTTATAACCATTAATTGATCAATGGATTGTTTATTAATATTGCGTTTAGAAGCAACTGGGGAGTTATTGGTGAAGAAGCAAAATTACGAACCTTGCAGCTTTGAATTATGCTTAAATGATGAGAAAAGCACTCTTAAATTAGCTCTCCACTCTAATAATTTCTACACTACGCCATTATGCGGACTTTCAGATCCGACAAATTTGGTTTTCATCAGTCCCCCACATGACGAGTTTTTAGTGGAATTAGGACTCTAATATGCAGCCTGACTGAACCTTGTTAATCACGAACTCGCGGCGCTGACCATTCTACATTTGATGTAGAAAACAGGACATTGTTTTTACACATTTACAATGAAACATACTAGATTTACGTAGACACTTCTTTCTTGTTGAAGATCCTCATCACTGCGTTTATCTTCTAAGAGTGATCTATAAGTTTTCTGAATGTTATGAATTTAATTGTACTAATTTGAAATATTTTTATTTATGCACTTCAATTTTAATAGATTTTGTTAGAGAATATCTCCATATGCAAATGTCTGACTTTTAATATGACATTAGTTATTCCCCCCCCTTAACATGGCATTTGTTTCAGTTTATGCCCCTCTATTTTTGTACATAAATGTCCATTTTTCTTTGATTTCGTTTTCAAAAACAATTTAATTGAATATTTGCTGTTGAATAGTATCACTTTGAAAATTTTAAACTCTTCCCCTTGATATCAACATAATATATTTGACGGGGACTCAATATCATATATAAAATCTAAAAATTTTCGTTTAGGTAATAATAATTAATAATTTAATTTTTTGTTGATCTAAGAGTCTTCGTGATTTTATTCGACTATCTTTGATTATAATCAGCTTATATATAGGCTGTAATGTTATAGAATTCCTTCCTCTTCCTTCGGAATAATCAGATGAATCAATTGGTGCTGACTAGTAATTAAACCTGAGATTGTCGAAAAGTAAATTAATCTTTTTAGCTGTCTATCCGTTGTAAAAATAACTTTTCTTTTCGATAAAAAAATTAATAATATCTCACAAAAATCTTTCGACTTAATTTTCATTTTAGGAAAAATCTCCACCCAAGAATTTGGTTGATCATAAACGTGTCATTTACCATCGCACCAAAAATACTCTTTTTCCAATTATATCTTTTTTCATAATCATTTTGTTATGATTGACTTTGTTTTTTATTTTCTTAATGAATATAGATATCTTTCTTCTTAATAAATTCCGTGCGGTACAGGCTATTTTATTTTCTATCTAGATTCATTGTTCGTATTGTGAATGTGTTATTTAGTTTCCGCCAATAATAAAATTAGATGTTTTGAAATGAACTATTTGATGATAAAGCACAATTATGAACTGTTTAAACATTCTGATGTTGAAAAAAAATGTGCTTTTTCGTCCCATTATTTTTGATACAAAATTTAAACTAGATTTCACGACATAAACTCAGATTGTATTCTTTTTTCATAACTGCATTACAGATGAGCCAAGAACAATTGAATAGTTATTAATATTGGCAAAAACCTTTTCTCCCCATATCCTACTAATATTATTAACAGGAATTATTAATACTAACAACAGTTAAAAATAACCCAAGTAAATGTAACTGGGATAGTTAATGTTTAAATAATATTTTCATAGCTGAATCAATTGATTCCAGATAGTTTCTAAATCTGAACCATTTCTGAACCCCTGCATTCCATTTCAGTTGACAGCTGAAGTTTGGAGAAATATTCTTTTACATTAATATAAATTAGGAATAATGGTATTCACACCCAGTAAGTAAATTCAGAACACACTGCGAAGATTGCTTAACATTTTATCGATTATAAGCTCTTGAGCTGCAATGAATTAATAGGGAACAGTGGAGCAGATAAAATCTCTTCTAGGTCGTTAAAAAGCAATCAAACATTTGGGTCTGAATTCCAGTCTCAATTCCTTTTTGAATTAAATGGAAATACGTTATTATTTCATACAATAACTGAAGTAAATTTCAAGAAACAGCAGGTAATCATGATGGAATAAAATCCAGATTTCAAAATAAATAATAATTATTAATAAAAAATTACTTAATTAATAATAGTAAATAATAATTATTCAGAATCGCTGTGAATGATACACGTTATCTTAAGAATGGAACTGCAATATTTGATAATATTTGTATTAGCCAAAGACTGAGACAACCCTACTAGTAATTCGAAAAACATAAATAAAATGTAATTTTTTAAGTGAAAGCAAATAATTTATGAATATTTAGCTATAAGTCATGTTAACGTATCCTATAGCATTGATAAAAGAATGTGAGGTTTGACCATAATTCCAAAGATTATTGAATCCCTAAAGCTCTTAAAAAGACAGATCTCTCAAGATAAAGTAAGAACTTAAACAATTTAAATTAATTAAAGGATCTCCCAGAGTCTTAACTTGAGAGGTAGAACAATAGAAACACTCAGCACTTAAGGCAACAATTGAATGAAACTTGATATGAAATCAAGCCTTGATGGTTGTACTCCAAATTAAATCCGGATAAAATTATAGTAATGATTGACTTCTGTCCCTCTTTATTGAGTTATACAAATCAAAATATCAATCTTTTAACTACGTTCAAAAACTCGCTGTAAATAAACGCAGGCTCATTAGAAAATATATAATTGTAAGAATACACAGCCGCAAGATATGGGCTTGAGGGCCACGGAGCGCCTAGGGGCTCGCGGCCCGTAAGAAGAGGGCAAAACCATTTATAAAATCAAATAAAGCAAGCATACAAAGGCAATATTAATTATTTTCAAAAAAACACACACACATATATTTGACTCAACATCCGGGTAAGTTAAAGCCCTTTTTTAAAGTTTCCTCCAAGATAACCTGACTTTTGCCTTAGTCTGCAACTTCCTCTCCCCAATCACTTTAAAACTCAATAGAATGGTAGCACGTGTTTATTGTCTTTCTTTTCCTGACTAGTAAAGGACTATAACATGCAATAATTCACTACTAACATCCACACACACACACACACACACACACACACACACACACTAAAGTATATTTCAAGAGTGAACATAATTGCAGTTCTTTCTTTAATTTGTTTTTTCAACTGGCCCTTTTTAAACTCTAGTTATGAAATACAGAATTTGTGATTTGAGAGTTTCTAAATTCTATCATTTAACTGGCAAATTAAAAAATACAGAAATGCAAGAAAGATTTAAAATATTGGAAGTCTGTTTAAAATTAGTTGCTTCGTTTTTGTGCAAATTTGGGGAAATTAAGGCCTTATCAACATTCATTTATGTAAAATATGCACTAAAGCAATGGAATCTTTCATCGCAATAGAACAAAATGTAATTGAAAACTGAAAGAAAATTTTCTTATTTGAATTATTTAATTTGAAAAGAATTTCTCATTTGAGATTTATCAAACAAACTAAAAAGAAAAAGGAAAAAGAAGTAACATATTGAACTTAAGGCGAACAAATGATCAAAATGAACAATTCGAATTTAATTTTGAAAAAAAATTGAACTCTATTCTAATTGGATCCTTACTCCGTATTTTTTCAAACTTTATTTCTTACTAGAAATGCTACTTTTTGCATAAAATAAAAGCACTGTTTCAAGTATAGAGATATACGATCAAGCATATAGCTTATTATACCTCATCTAATTAGGAATTCTTTCACGAAAACACTTTTAAATTAGTTGCAGTGTGTGTGCATAATTTTAGTATCGTCATTTCCAAACGTACGCGAAATTGTGTTCCAACATCTCCAATATTATGCAAATGAGTTCGAAGCTTTGTTTCTTGATTTATCCTTTCTTTTATTCATTCTTTTACAACTATTCATTCCTTAAAATAGGGAATATTTGAATAAATTACATTCTTTATATATATACACTTTATTACAAGTCAATAAATTTATTCATAATTTTTTGTAAAAGCTATTTATGTAAGGGATAAAATGTAATTAAGCAGGATTCCGAAAATTTTTAGAGATAGTAAAAATATACTTAATATTTTCTGAAATGTAAAACAGCCACGTAGATGAAAATACTTTTTTAATTGCTCTTGAAAGAGAATATTATTTTTTGTTAACAGTGTTAACGAATTCAAATATATTGATTATATAACTGCAAAACCACAATCTAAACTATTTTTACTCCTCCAAAATTAATACCAAAGTAAAATCTTATATTAGCAAAATATATTAGCTTATAATATTAAATTTTATATATACTCGTACAACATGAATGATGAATGCATTCAAAAAGAACATTGCCACAATATCTTACAAATTAATGGATAATAATTATTATTTCATGTGCCATAAAATACTATATGAGAATTAGAACCAAGTACAACCAAGCAAAAATAAATTTCAATTTTTATATTATATAAACAAGAGCATTAGCATGAATATTGTAAATAACAGGGTTACAGGTAAAAAAGAAAAACAAATTATAAAAAGGCCTGTAACATAATCAAGCAATCGGTGTGAACGTATATATACTTTTCATTAAAATCTATTCCTTTAATAATAATCCATTAGAAGTGTATATTCTTTTCATGGGCTTTTTCACAAACGCAATGGATATTCACAAGAAGTCCGTGGTTTTTTTGGAAATTTATTACTCTTGAAAACAAATACACATTTTAAAAAAACGAATGAAAAACTTAATAAACAATGTTATTTTTGAAAACTTAAGTTAAAAATGATTTTATCTGAGCAATTTTTAAACCTTTTTTTGCCACTATTGTTGAAAGAAAAAAAATTAAATATGAAGAATAAATTTTCTCAGGGAATGAATTCTTTACGGAATACTATTTTAGAAACTGCACACTTGCAATGAAAAGAAAACAAGTGATTCTGAATGAAACGGATATATATCTGTTTTTTTTACTCAGAACTAGGAAAATCTTACATCATTCATATTTCGTCGAATGGTAAATCGGAAGAGAAATGATGGATTTTCTGTGAGGGATTATTGGTATTATTTCAGAACTGCTCAGTTATGTTTTCACTGAAGAAGAATATTTTCTTTAGTATAAATACCTTTTAAAATATGTTTTATAAAAATAAACCATCCGAAAGTTTGCTGTTTTGTGCTTTATACAAATATATGTTTAATAAAATGAAAATAGTTTATTAAAGTAACTATTCATAATTTAATTTGAATGTAGATTCTTCTAAAAGTTCCAAATTTACTTATGGGAGAATATTACAATAGAGTTTGAAAATATTTTCAGGTTCCGAAGAAGTTTCAGATATCAGTGAAAACGTCATACCTGTTTTGAAAAGATGAATTTTTAGGCTACATTTATATTTATTGAGTTTCAAAAAGCTCGAATACTGATAGGATTATTTCCGGGAACAACTCTATTTGAACAGAATTCTCTGATAGGATTAATTCCATTCCATTTCTTGCACATTTCAAATCGAATGTTTATGTTTAGTTGTCGATCACATCTATCCCCCCCTGATAAATTTAATTTCTGATGTATTATATTTGTATATGTTGAAAGTAAACATAGTGTATCGCGTTTAATTGCGGTAAAATATAAGAAATTCTTCAATAGAAATTTCAGGCGAGAAATTGAGTTATTTGTATTGAATTATATTTTATTAGGGAAAGCAATTTGTTGAACTTAAAGTTTTAGTGCGTTTATATACTAGTTTAAGAGATTAAAGTTTTCACATATAAAAATTATATCACAAGAATTATTTTGACAAAAAAAGTTCCCATTCTTCATTATGTAAGCATTATGCATCAAGGCTATTAATGCATCATATTCCAAAAGTCTTATTTTTTTTTTATAAAAGAAAACTGATACTTCTTGCAACATTTTGCTACATACATGGAAGTAATATAACAAATATTTTCAAATAAAATTTTACAAAAAATAGAATTTTGGGTTTTTAAAAAGTCAAGTATATAAAAAAATATTAATCGTATTTACATTTGTTTGAAAATAAGTATATGATATGAAATAGAAGTTATCTTCTCTGTTTTAGTTTTTTTATAAGTCTAATTTAAAAAATAGAAATTTACCCTAAACACCTGTTAAAAAGTAAATAAAGTCTACTCTTATTTGTATTTTAATATCCTTTGCTTTTTTGCGTAGAGTTACATAATTCTCTCAATATCTCTATAGCTAATATATAACAATCACACTTAAAAGAAATGAACATTTTGTTTTGACAATAGTTCGTTCTTATTTTAAATACTTAGATACCATCCATTTAAAACGATTTAGGCGAAGAACTTCAAAGGCAGTGAAAATATTTGGAATGTAGAAGACGAAGCAGGTGTATCTTTTGGGAACGAGACAAGCCTAGTACTAACAGAAACAGATGGTCTTAGTGACAGTTCCTCAGCAGATGTCTCAAAATAGGGTCGCGCGCTTCAGGAAGTTCTTTCAAGGTAAGGAACGGATTTGGAGGGAAAGTTTAATGAGTGAGATATTAATTACGGTCTCGGTAACGAGCATCTTTTGTTAATGAACTCGCTACGCAAGAGAGCTTCTTTGAATAATGGAACGATTTATGGGATGGTACGTTCGTGAGTTGAAATCTTTTACATATCATGTCATGCATGTCTTTTACATGATTCGAATAATTTATATGCTCTGAAAATTTTCGATTTCTTAAAGTTAGTAAGATGTAAAATGAAATTAAAAGAACTTTTACACCGATAAAACAATTTAAAAATAAGATTTGATTAAGATTTTTTCCCCATGGAATGAGGAAATTATGCAGCCAAAACTTTTCTTAAGCTCTTGTTTTAAGTAATATATTTTTACTGCCTTTCTGCATATTTTTTAGTGAGGCCTATTTAGAACCAATTTTAAATTGCTGGGTAATTGAAAATAATTATTTCACTTATAAATGATAAATATTGTGAAAATGCTACCTGTTTTAAAAATTCTGAAAATGAAAACAGTTATTCAACATGACAAAGATTTTAATTTACTTTTTGAATAAAAAAAGTGGTATATTTACGAGGTCAGCTAGAAAAATACTCGTGTTAGACATGGGGTAACTAACTAAAGTATTTCCTACTAATTGTTTCCCCCCTTTTTTTTTAAAAAAAAAAAAGTCCATGAACATGAAGCCTTTCGCACTTTAAAAAAAATCCCAATATTTTTTCTGACCTTTGAAGTCGTCCATCTTTGCCTTTTTGGAAGCAGATTCATCGGAAGCAACTAGCTATTTTGATTGTTGCTTGGTTTCCGGTGTATGATGATGATTCCAGGTTTTATTAGCAATGACAACTCGACACGACAGCAATCAAAACTATCGTATGAAAAAGTGCAAAATTTGTTTCGAGCCAATTTAACAGATTTGAGTATGCAATCGTACATCAACTCGCCTTAGCAATGCCCTCTGTCGTCAAAACATGTACTTTTTGTAACCACTCACGTAAATTGTATACCATTTGTAAAGGAAGTATTAAAAAAAAATTTACTCCAAGTTAATTTGTACTTGATATGAGCTTTATATTCATCAAATAGAAATTGAAGCGCACATGATATACACATTACAAATAATCTCTAAATAACTATACTTCAAAATCCTTGTAGGTACATTTGTTATTCTTTTGGCAACATATTTTAGAATATTTTCTTGCAAAGCCGAATGTTTTTAAATATTATATACTGTGTTAATACATAAGTTTCAATAATGCAATATTTCAGTATATATATATGTGTTTGTGTGTGTGTGTGTGAGAGAGAGAGAGAGAGAGAGAGAGAGAGGAGAGAATATAAAGATTGTACTTTAATCGAGGAATATATAGCATTAGTATGAGATTTAAATTACATAAGTGAGATTTATGTTATTTAGTTTGGTAAAAATAAAAAGATTTTAAATAAGCTTTTAATATTAGGGATGGAATAAAACTACAAATTTTGGGAATTACTGTTAACAGGAAATAATTTGTTAATGCTGGAGTAAAATAATTAAACTGTAATGAAGTATTAAACAAATGCAAAGCATTTTGAATGGGCTGATTTAATTCTAATGTAAGAAAAATATTAAAAATAAAATATTTGTTTGAAACACAAAGCATTTATCTAGAAGAATCAGTCATGCATAAGTATTTAATTACATAACTGACTTCATTAATCTTAATTACATCATTTCACATAACGTATTTTTAATCATTATTTCTGGTATAATTATTAAGATCTTTATGGCCCTTTAAACTTCATATTCATTAAATCCCAAATTCAAAAATAGTAACAAAATAAAACGCGAATACGTAGTAAAGTATCAAAAACCGATAACTTATCTTACCTACTGCATTTGATATCTTATTACAGCTTAAATGAAAAAAAAAGTTACTTATATTAATTGTAGAAAGTTTTCTATTTTTATTTTATTTGTCATACTTACTGAACAAACAAGATATCTTTTTATATTTTTACATACCTCTACGTTTAATATACGAGTATGACATTTTGTGAATTTGTACGTACTTAAAATGTACTCTTACAAGAATATTTTAAATATTGCACTTTTCTATATGTAGAAATGGTGCCCATTACAGAATGAAAAATAAATAATGAATTTAAAAAAAAGAAGACTAAGACTTCCATGTATATCCAATTTCAGTTGCACTTTGTCATATACCTGAAACATACCTTACTTGTTGCCCAAAATACTATTTTAAGCGCAATAAATAACTTTTTTATGTCCTTAGGCGTAGTGTACATTACATGGTAAGAAAATAAAATACACAGATCACTATGTTACCCAACAATAACTTAACGCACGATAGCATAGCACGACCCCTGCTATCATCCATCATATACCTAAGCGAAACTATTCTTCTTGGTTCTTTGGTGACAGGCATATGCAAGATAGGTAAAGAGAAGAGAGCTCAACATCCATAACAGGGGACGTGACATCGTTGAGAAAATCGGGCATTCATTTATGTCTTCATTTCTGATATGATGGTTTTTGTTTTGCTCTTCTTCGATTAGATAGGACCTCTTCAGGATAGCTTGGTAACATTAAGCATTTACAACTTCGGAAATGGTAGTTGTTTTCGATCGTTGGATGACGTGTTGTTTTTTGTTCTGTATTGGTGTTACGATTATTTGGCTCGAGGGTTTTATTGGCAGTGCTCGAGGGAAACATAAGTTGCATTAGGATATATAGAAATTTGTCATGCATCTTAGCATATCATGATAGTAATAAATATGTCTACTCCGTACAGTATACATAGTAATACTAATAAAAATTTTAACATTAAAATATAACAAGTTTTATTGGATATATTTGCCATCAAGGATATCGTCTATACAGACAGTAGATGTTTGTAAAACGTTGGAAAAAATACAATACACAGGATAATTATTTATAAATTAAACTAAACATGTTTGTCTTTTATTAATGAATCAGATTTATTTTTTTATATTTAAGATATATAAAACAGTTTGTATAAATTAAATTACAATGTTGTATTAATAGACGAACACAGTTTATAACATGAGTTATTAACAAAGCTTCCCTTGTCTAATATCAGGTGTTTCTTTCTGTTTTTACATTTAAATTTCTAGTTTTATTACAATCAAATGAAACGTGATTATGCAAATTAAATAAACGTTATACATGGAGTGAATAGATATAACCGAGTTGTATAAAAGCGACAGAAAGTTGAGTAGAGAGATAATAATAAAATAAGGTTACAGTAACAGGAAGGGTATTAGTGTAATGTGGTGGAAATCTTCTTCCCGTCTAGTTGATTTGTTAAGATTAGAACGCATCACTATCTGATTGGGTGAATATTTGAAAGTTGTTTTCGTTTCATATTCCAGAAAGTGAATTCTTTGATATATTACAGAAGTTGTTATTACTCGCAGATAAAGAATTGATATTGGTGGAGAGTATCCTCCTTACTTGTGGATTAATAAACTGTATTTGGAATAAAATTGACTATTTTAATTACTTTTTCTGTGCTTGAACTTAAGTTAGAATTTAGATCTTGTGATTAGAGTAAATTTAAATGTGACAGACGAGACGGGTAAAAGGATTCCGTCATTTTGCACATAAATTTAATAAAACATTTTGCAATTAAAAATATTACTACTCTGACGAATAGAATTAAACAACCTAAACAATTTAAGAAAAAGCAAAATTACGCATTGTAAATTTAAATTGAATTACCTTTCATAGAATTGATGTAATAAATATTGTAAAAGATGAGGAAACGGAAAAAAATTGAAAATTCTCTTACAAATTTAACACAATGATCTTTTAGAGCTTTATCTATAAAATTAGATAAGAGATAGTTAAAAAATTTTCTAAGTGGAAATCTAAAAGAGCTTTTTTAAAATGAAATTATTAAATTATCTATTACTTTATAGTATTATCCAAATTTTTCAAATGTTGCTGAATAATTATGTTTGGTGGTTTTTTAATGAATACATCAGGATGAATCAAAAAAATTTCAGGATGGTTGTATAACTGTGTTTGAATAATTTTTATCACCAGAAATTATTTTTTCTTGTTAAAAAGAAACTTATAAGCGAAAAGTGGATAGCGACAGTGAATTTTATAATTGTTGAGGTAATAAATTATTTGTAACCAAAGTTTATCTTGCTGATGACCGCTATTCCACTGTACACACTCGGTAGATCTCATGTTAAGATCATCTATCCCTCTTTGCAGAACGTCCTGGAGAATTCTTGCAACTTATTCTTGAATGCGACGTTTCAGTTCTGGAATTTTGTGTGCTGAAGGAGAATGGAAGACTTGGAATTTCAGATATACCCAAAGAGCGTTGTCTTAAAATTTCGAACCCATGTCTTGTGGTATAATATGATGAAACAGCACGATTGCAATCAATTCCGCAATGCTTTCGAAATTCAAATAGAGCGATTATGCAAATATCACCATTTCTGAAAAAGCTTTCACAGTAAAAACATTCTGCTCTCCACTCCACAGCAGCGAAACACTTTTTGAGACACGGACACTACGAGATGGCAGTAGACTAATTTTGGGATCACCACATAGTAACTAATAGAATTTAGCGAAACAAAAGAGTACCACCTGTTAACCTAATGGCGAATTATATGATCAGAAGATGTGCAGAGACAGAGCGAAAGGGAAAGTTAACGTACAGACACAATGAAATTCAACTCTATATATGAAAAAACATTGTAATAATTTTCTTTTTTGATGCAACGCCGTTTTATTTTTTTAAATCCAATATTGGTTTATGTTTGGTGACATAATTTCATAGACAAGAGAATGTTTTAATGTCTAGCTTGTATCCAACTTCTTATACTCAAACAAATTTCACCATTTCCTCTTAATACTTTTAAAATGGTTTGATTCATTGCCACACCCTTTAACATACCCAACTATTAAAAAAGCATTTTTATAATAGTTGGTTTGAACAATTAAAACTTTTCACCATATTTTTCAAGTATTTTAAAATTGCTCCTTGTGATTTAAAAATTAAAATATTGTTTTTATTAAATTTCAACTCCGAATTAAATGTAAAATAAACTATTGGACAAACAGGCTTTTGAGTTGTACCGTTCATAAAGGAAAAAAAAGAAAATAAAACATTGCATTGCAGTTTTTTTTCTGGAAAAACACTGAGTATTTTCCTGGTTGAGCAATTTCTAAGTAAATTATCAAATACATTATAAATTAATGGGATTTGATGTTATCATTAAATAAATTTTTTAGTACGCTTTGAAATATGCAAAAAGGTTAATTGTTATATATGGATGGTTTTGAATAAAATTTTAAAATGCGAAAAGCATTTTGAATATTAAATAATGTAGTCAATTTTGAAAAAAATGAATGTTATCCAAATAAGGAGACATTAAAAAGCAATTTCCCATAACAAAAAACCCTGCTAGATAACAGAAAATTTACTAAATAATTTTTGTTGGTAAGGAAATATACCTTCTTATGATACTTATTTTTTTTTAAAAAATTATTTTCGTAATTTTGGTCTTTTCCTTTGTGCCGTACCCACTTAATAAAAGTTGAGAGAAATCTTAAATTTTCTTTTTGGTATTTTATTCATGTTATTACATGAATAAAATACCAAAATAATATATAATGAATGCATAATGTATAATGAATGTTCAATGTATAATGAATAAAATTTTTATTCATTATCATTGAAAGATATATATTTATACTTATTTTTAGATTCACTATCTTGTTTTTAACATTTTTTTTTCATAATTTGATACCATTCCGGATTTTTTTAATCGTTCAGATTTAGTCTTTCGAAATAAAATTTTTAATCCTATTAGTTTTAAATGTACAATTTTCTTCAGATTTCTCTGAAGAATGAAAAATATTTTGATAAACATCGATTTATTTCTACTTATATATTTACACATGTATCTCATAATATATTAAGTAATTAAAATATCGGAGTTAGACATTTTAAATAGATTCTTTACTGAAAAATTTTCATTTGAAATCGAAGAAAATGGGCTTTGGGGAGATTATTTTAGAGAAATTGCAGCTTTAATAATTTATACATAGTACAAAGATATTCAAAGGAAAAATGTAACACCAGGCACATAAGCTAACTATTGAAACTAAAATTTACATGGTGTTATTGATATTAGATGTATTTATGAAATGCTCATATGGTGTTTTATTAAAAATTCTTGGCGCTTTAAGAAATAGAATTTTTAGAATAAGGAAAATTCTTAAGAATTAATAATAAATGAATATTTTTTTTATTTTAGTGCAGGCTTCTTGAAATAATTTGCTTATAAAGTGTATTCGATTATTTTTTCTATTAAAGTAGAGACTTTAAATATTAAAATTTAGAAATAAGATTTTCAAAACTGTGACATCATTTCACTTCAATTATTAAATTATGTATAAAAATTCCTACTTTATACTTCTATTTGGAATAACTTCAACACACAATTAGCATTTGAATTTTTTCTTCAATTTTTTTTTACATTTGAGACACCTAAAAATAACAGTCTTCATTATTTTGTGAAACTGTGGCGTCTTGCGACATTACCTCCAGGCAAACTAGCCTCCAGTTGTGAGAAAACGAACCAGTCCAGCCTGAAAGAACTGATTCACGGAAGGGAATTCAAGTCCTTCTGCATTAATATATGAAGAGCAGCTTTAAACTCGACTGACACTGTTTCTGACGTAGATTGCCACTTCATTTTTTAGATCATCTGTTGTTCCTTTTTGCTCATATTAATTTCTTTTAACTATGTTTTTGTTGCTCTAATATATAATTGTTAGTTCCATTGAGTTTCCTGACTAATTATTTCAACCTTTTGAGATAGTCGCATGACACAATACCATAAGTGAGCCTCAAAATATTTCAATTCTGTTTTAAAGATGTAGAGTACGTTTCTTATTATAGATACATATTTCTTGCTGAATTAATACGCGAACAATATAAGTTTCATATTTTATTTAATATAATTTTTTTTTAAAAAAGAGTGGTAAACGTAGTAATAATTAGAACTAATACACTTTCACAGATATTATTTGTAACGTTTCGTAAGTGTCGTCATGTTTAAAATGTGATCAAGCTCCCATGAATGTTTTATTGCTAAGGACATAAGTTTTTAAAATTTACTCCACATAAAAAATGCTAAATGCAGACAGAATTTTTTAAACATATCTCTTAAATAAAATATGAAATATAAGATAAAACTTTGTAAATAATAATTCTAGGATTTCCAAATTAAATAGGTAAAGATTATGTAATATTCCTTTTTACTTGAAGATCAAATATACTTTCTAGAAACTAATTATTTGTACACTGAAATAATTTATATAAGCATATTTATCATTATCATTTCAATATCAGAAGAAAAAAGTATCTATGTTAAAGAACTTGCACTGAGATTATATTTATGTTAAAGAACTTACACTAATGATTTAGTTGTATTGAAATTTATTAGAATAATTGAGTTTCACACGTCTCGAAATCTTGAAAAACCTAGAGGATGAATAAATAAACAGGATAAAGAACATGCAATACAAATCAAAATAAGGATTTGAATGATTGATTGATTGTTTATTAATGTCGTAATCAGAAGCAGCACTGAGATAGACCTCATATTTTTAAACTTCTGTCAAGTGAGAAAAACGATAACAGAGCCAGTATGCCAATTTCTAAATGCTAATGTGATTGAAGCCCTGAGAGATTTAACTTAAATCATCACAACTACACGACGGGTTTTAAGTGGCATCAGAACTCGAACCCACAACTTTTATTTGAAATAACACCAGCCTCGAGTTCGCGATCATACTCGACTCGGATACCAGAGTTATATCAAAACAAGGAAAAAAGAATAACTATCTCTGGAATTTGGCACAAAAAGATTTGTATATCTAAATATTAAGTTGCGAGATATATGGCAACAACAATTCATATTTTATATTTAATTAAAATACATAAGTCAATGCGTATTTTTCTCATCGGAAGAGCTTTTTCAAACTTTGCAGCTGTAATGGATTTTGGCAGATCCTTTTCGAGTCTTATTATTAGTAATTCTATTGAAAGAAGTATTGGTTCGTATCAGCGAATCGACTCTAATTCTCTGGAGCTTGATGTAATATGATTACCTGTTCCTTTCGAAGCGAAAGGTCTCTTACGGATTTCTGCTCATTTCGATTACGTGACCTGTGATAGCAAGAAGGGGTTAATGATTCTTTCAGGTGAAATAATTTTAATCGAAAAGGTCAATAATTTGTATGAACGGAAGAATGATCTTTCGATGGTTCCTCAGAAATAAAAAATAATTATGTCAGCGCTTATTTGAGATCGAATTGGTAAATCTGTTTCATGTTGGTATACGTGAAATAAATTCAGCATAGTAGAAATGTGTTCAAGTAATCAAACGGAAATATGTCATGAATTTATTTCATTAAGGCGATTAAAAGGTAAGGGAAAAGCTTTTTGTAATTCTTTATTGAACAAAATATACTAAGGTTTTTTTGGAAAATATCTTTTAGCTCATTTATATCCCAGATAAAGTTAATAAAATGCTTAAAATTTTGCATTTTTTATGCATTGAATTTTTATTTTAGTTTATAACAGTTTTTTGTAGAGATTGTTTGGTACCTGTTAAACATTGCTTTAACTGCAAATCGGTCAAAAACCTTATTCAGAATTTAGAAATCTTGTATTTCAGTTTCTTTGTGTTTTTTTTTCTTTTCTTGGATTTCTTTGTTTTTCATGCCTTGGATTAGATTTTTTCATGTAACGATATTTATCTTCTTGTCATTATTTATTGGTTTAGTATTCGTTCCATTACAATGATCTCTTTCTTAAATTTTTTTGTTGTGTAATTTTCCTTTTTTCTTTCGTTCTAGGCTTTAGCCGAATAAATTTTTTTTATTAGTTTCCTTTACACTTTTTCAACAATCTAAAGATTATATGCCTCTTTTCATTGTAATTTTAACACATTTTTCTTATGTTTTAATATTTGCTTATCTCCAAGTTTTAGTTAATTAATATGAATTATTTCTTTTGTTATTGTTTTATTATTTTCATTATATTCATATACAAGAAGTTGAAACGGAAAAAAGAAGTGCATTTCGTGAAAAACGGTTAGAATACTTAAAAACACGTGAAAAGACTAATTTTCTTAAAAATTCTTATTTTTTTATGGTAGAGGGTAGATGTATGTGTAGTATATTCTCAGCGAAAAATGTAAATCATTTAATTTATATTTATTAAGAATCTGATTATTAGAAATTATTTATCCGTCTATTTTTTAATCACTTCACACGAAAAATGAATAATATTGCAGAATATGCAATTTCATTTAAAATTCTTTAATGTCTGTATACATCTGTATTTTTTTGTAATATTTAAAAATTGGAATGATAATAGGGAGATTGTACATGTTAAATTAATTGATAAAGTAACAATAGGAAAAATCCCCATCAAACCATGCACCCAAAACAATCAGAACTCAAGTCAATTGTACTAAAACTATCGTAAAATTATTCAAGACAAGAAAAATCTTTAACAACTATTTAACATAGAAGGACAGAATCGTAAATATTGCTTCCAGAAATTTCAAATAATGGCAAACGAATAAAAGCAGCTGCTGCCATTTTAATTTGACACAAAACCCTTAACGTCATCAACTATCTTCTATATAATCCTTCTGCATTCATTTAAAAATATTTTCCCGAATTAGGGTTAAAATTCCCAAGAAGGAAATAATTTCCTCTTTTAAAACGGAAACAAGGGACCCGGAACTCATTTCTTGGCAAAAGGGAAGGGCATACAAAGGAAGAAGTAGCTGGCCAGATAATGAAAGAGTTTTCTGAAGAAAAGTCAGCTGCAAATGGCGAAGTTTCTTTGTTCGAACAACGGTGCGTCAACTCTTGATCACGTTCCGGCCTCTCGACGCTAGAAATAATACCGAACTGAGAATATTTCTTTTGCATGAAATGAATCGAACATTTGGAAGTTGTTGAAAAGCGAAATGGATTTCGGCCTTCATAATGAGACTTATAGTTTTTCGTCAAGGTTAATGTAGAATGTCGTAAAGACATGCTAGTAGAGTTCCTTATTCTAAAAATCGAATTTTTCATACAAAACTTTTAAGAAGTAAAAAATACCTTGAATTATTTATTGTACTGTTAATATTGGCAAGATTAAAAGAACAAATTTCGTCCGTTTTTATCAATAATATATAAATAAATCAAATAAATATAAATCAATAATATAT
>BMAW01051193.1:467857-515863 GCA_019974015.1 Nephila pilipes | reverse complement strand
ATCAATAATATATAAATAAATCAAATAAATATAAATCAATAATATATAAGTAAATCCAATATCAATATATAAAAGCAACCACTTGTTTGTAAAGTAATCACTATGAACAGAATTAATGATGCTTTACAGGAACAATTATTTTTCATTAGAAGTTTCTGGTAACATATTCCTTATTTAATTCATTACTTGTAAGGCTGAGTAAATTTCCCGGATACGTGGCAAATGCTATTTTGAATAAGTAAAGTTTAAATATTGTTCAGTTTCGAAATGTAT
The DNA here is from genome assembly GCA_019974015.1 of Nephila pilipes. NCBI lineage: Eukaryota > Metazoa > Arthropoda > Arachnida > Araneae > Nephilidae > Nephila > Nephila pilipes. Next base: position 515,590 of record BMAW01051193.1, on the reverse strand, counting down.
GTTTTAAATATTATATTTAAATCCAAAACAGAGAGTGTGTTTATTTTTAAAGAGTTAGAAGGTGCGTATATAACTACGCATGCACACACACATACAATTTTTCTTTCTTGATTGATTTTGCATAGCTTTATTTATGTCATTTGAAAGCTGAAAACATAGAAAAAGAATATTGCATCAATGCATTTTTTTTAAATATAATAGATATAAAAATTCCTAATACGCATAAAAATAAATCTTTCCACAAAAATTTAATTGCTTCTCTGATTTTCTATCACGAAAAAATTTCATTTACTGCTCGTTAAAATTATTTCCATGAGATAGTAAGACTTCTTAAGGTAAATATATAGTTATTTCTAGAATATTAATTTAAGTTTTATTTTTAAAAATATTTGTATGAAAAATTGATAATTACATCACCGATGATAAGCACAGCTGAAGGCAGTTTATTCTTTAATGTAAAGATAAATTTCTGCTAAGTGTTAGAGTTCATAACCAATAAGACAACTAAGAGTGGCTTTCTTTTTGAATAAAAGAATAGGTAAAATAATAATAAAAAGTAAATAAATTTTAAATCTCTACTGTCCATATTATTAACTTAAAAATAAGAATTAGAAAGCAAACTTGCAAGTATTTTTCATATTATTACTCAAAATGTTAAAGATGGTTTCTTTATGCATTGAGATAATTGCAGCAAAGAATTCAATTTTAAGTAAGTACTAATTGAGATCCAAAACTTAGGTACTATTATAAAAAGCAGATAACATTTCTTAAATTGTCATAATTTTTTCTGTTAAAATATATTTATCTTGGTTCAATAATCTTTTAATTTTTATAACAAACAAAACAATTAAATATTTAAATTATATCAATATAACGAAATTTAAAATAAAAATTACATATCTTGGGAATAAACGCACCCCCACCACGCTAACGCCCTCCACATAAGTGCAATGAAAGGAGTGCGTATAGTAAGATAGTTAAAGAATATGTTTTTTATAATAAATAGTAATTTTTTATTTGTGAAATAAAATGTTCTGAAAACTTCTCTTCACCTTATATTGGTAAAATAAATCTCTTCATATTTCTTTCATAAACGAGTAATTCACGTTTGCTTATAAATTTAAACTGAGTAGAAAATGGTATTTAATTAAAAATTTACTTTAAAATGCAAGATTTATGATAATAAAAGTATTTACGGGACGTAGACAAGTTGAATTAATCACAATTCCAAAAAGATCAATTTGAAGAAAAACTCTTTACTCGAAGAAGTGCCATCCTTCACATAATTCCTAGGAAATTCAGAATAAAATGTCCTTGAAACCTTGCAGTTTCGGATTTCTTTATGAGACCAATAGGAAAAATTGAATGTCTTCTCTTCAGGAATTCAATAACTACATTTTTTTCACAACTTTATAAAGTAACTAAGCTTAGAAGTAATAAACCAAAAAACAAACAAAAAAAAAAACTTTGTGAACTGTTGAAGATAACACTGATTTCATTTAAGAAATCTTGTTGACTCATATTTATTTAACGAGCTGCCTAAATTGGTAAAAGGGATAAAACATAATTACACGAACCGGATTCAATAAATTACATCATCGAAGGATATATTAAAATTTTAAAGAACAATCATATAGTTCATATTATAACGATTACACACACCCATACGTCATTATAATCCCACGATACCCAAAATAAGGTTGGAGCACGTTTTCTGGTTGAAAAAACTTCCTTTTACTTATAATGATGTACTACTAGCCCTTAGGAGTTAGTACAGGATTCACTTCTTTTGGAGAATTCCAATCAAGTAAAATATCATACAACAGGAATTCAATAACAGTATTTTTCTTTCAATTTTATAAATTAGACGAAACATATATTGATGTACTACTAGCCTTAGGAGTTTGTATAGGATTTACTTCTGTTCGAGAATACCGTTGAAACAAATACCTTGCCACAGGAATTCAATAACAGTATTTTTGTTCAATTTTATAAATTAGACAAAACTGACAACAAGAAATGATGTACAACAAACACTAAAAATAAATACGGCCATTTGGCAATGTTAACTCGTAATGCGAGTTAAAGGACAACATTGATAAACTCCGTTGTGAAGACAGGGTAACATGAACATATTTAACTTTAGATTTAAGAAGGGCAAAGCAGATAAAACATAGATCCAATAAAATAACATGCATGGAAAGTATGTTTAGGTTTTAGAAAGCAATCGCGTAAGAAAGATTTTATCTTATAACATCCATATATCACATAATTCCCATGAAATGTTGAATAAGGTGAAAACGTGTTGGTAAAGCGAACATCTCTTTCCTTATCTTGATGTACCGTTAGTCTCAGGAGTCTCAGAGTTTTGGCTTCCTTCCTTTAGAGTGGACCAGACAAGTCGGATATCATTCTCAAGGAATCCAGTAATTGCATTTCTCCCTCTTTCCATTACGAGTATGAAGGCGAAAAAAAAAGACCTTCTTCACTCCCAAAGCTTCCTCAAAGATATATTGCTTCCACATTCTGATACCTTTTATATATATCGATTCTGTCAGAAGCGGAAGGAGGTTTGGGTTTTTCTTTTCGCTCTGTTTTTCTGTTCGAGTTGGTTCATTTTTCTTTTGAAAATCCAAAATTTCGATATCGGTAGCTTAAAAGTTTGTGCTTTGCAGGAGTGTTCATTTGTTTACCAGAAGAATTGTGTACATTTTCTTTGTCAGAGAAGGGTTATAGCTTTCATTTGTTTGCAGTTTCCGTCTGTCAAGAATGGGTTTTTTTGGTATGTCAGCTATTGGATTATTTTCAAAAAAGATTTCTTTTCATGATGTCACGGGTAAGGAAAGGAATTATTCTTTTAGAAGAACAGAACATAGAAATGGCTTGAAATGGTACGAAGTAGATTTATTTTACCTTTATGCTCAGTTTCCAGGAGTTATTCGTTGAATAATAATAAAAATGATAACATTTCAAAGAAAGATTTGACTCCGGTCAGTTAAAAAAACGTGGATGAATCTGTCTTTTTTTATTCTCAACAACTTAAATAAACTTTTAATGACATATTGCTTTAGGACTAAATATGAAATATATTATATTTTAGTGATAATAATATAGGCACATTCGTCTGAGAATTTTAGTATAAACTTATTGATAAAGTTTGTGTGTTACTGTGAGATATTATAGTTAACATTTAATGTATAACTGGGCAAAGACGCTACTGAAACTCTCTTTATAAAACCTTTATTAAAAACTATGGCTTCTAATATACAGAAATGAGAAGTTACTCAATTATCTAATACATTATTTAAATGAATAGTACAAATGGAATCAATTAATCAAAAGCAGGAAGTAAGGATATTGAAAGGGGAATTCTTACAGGAAGATATAAAATTGTATTTCTGAATAGTGCTTCAGCGAATTGAATAAAAACTTTTGTTAACATATTTTATTCTCTTATCAATGTGTAATTGTACATCGTATGATTATTCAGTTGTTACTTTATTTAATAGATTTAGATTAGCCGTGATTTGATATGTTATTAATAAAACAAACTCTTCATTAATGAATAATTAAAATAAATTGCATTATAGATCCCTATATGATTATTTAAATTCAACGAGCCTTCTACGCGCTGATATATTTTTATATGAATCATGAAGAAAACTTTCGCTGAAATGTGTCCTTTTTATTTGGCTTTTGACCTTACCTTAATTGGTGAATTAGGTGATTCACGAATTAGTTTTCGTAATCTATTTTAAAAGCTACTCTCAAAAGGATAATAAATACAAATTATTTTTGAAATTTTCATTTAATTTACGAAAAATGGGCAAGAATTTTATTTTGCACACTTCTTTAATACTTTTCCCTCATTTGTTCATAAGTTTTATTTCTATCTTTTCATTAATTTTATTTCAAATACTGAAAAGTTTACTCCCTTAAATTTTGTTTGTGTGGTACTAAAGTAAAAAATGATTTCCTGTTCAAAATAACCAATGCATTTTTTGACAAACGTTTTTTTAGAAAATGCATCCTATTTCAAAACATTACTTTGTTTTTAAGAAAGCTTTACCTTTGATAAATAGTTGCCACTTAAGTATAGAAAAATGTAGTATTAATTTCATACTTATCTAGTATTTATTTTGATAAATAGTTGTTGCTAAAATATAGAAAAATATAGTATTTATTTATTGTTTAAGGCTTTACAGGAGGTAAGTTCCTAATGTTCCTTTACCATTTGCTTTGAACTCAAAAGAGAATTTATTGTTATAACTTATTTATATTCTCTTTCTTAATAAGTACCTGTGATCAAGAAGTTAATTTATGATACCGATCTCTATAATTCAAAGAATGATTTAAGGTGTAAAATAAATAAAAAAATCTGGATTTCAATTTTATGATTTGTTATCTTCTATCCTTCTTTAAAGGTCAAATTTAGGATATTCATATAAGTGATATTAAATAAAGGTTACATAAGAGACTATTCGAAAAATATAAATATATTATTTTATGCAAGTAATTAAAGGTTAAATTCATAGTTTAATAAAAACGTACATTAATATGCATCAAGTTAAGGGTAAATCATAAGTTCTTATGGAATTTAAAAATACTAAGCAGCAATTACGAAATTTTGATTCACTTTACGAAATTCTAATGACTATAATGATCACTTCGTTTAAAACATTTATTTTCATTTGTGTAGTGGTAATAACCCTTGATACCAGTAACTACAACGAGGTGCTTCGAAGAAGATTAGACGGTACTTTAAAAAGGTCCAGACAGCACGAATGGCTAATGACTAACTTTTTGCTCATGGTTCAAAAGCCTGTAGTTGACAGATATTAATACTCCACTTACTTTGATTAAGCCTACTTTTCGCACACGATGGAATGAAAAAAAAAGTAGTAAAAAACTTCAGGGAACAGCAATTTCATCGCGAACTGAATTTAACTATACTTCATCGGCGGAAAAAATCTACTTTACAGTTTCTGCGTCATTGCCCCAAGCTTCATGTAAGATTTTATGCATATTTTATTAACAACTTTCAGCTGCGAGTGGAATAAATTATTTTATTTTTCCATCTTCCGCAGCTTGAGCAGACCGCTTCCACCTAACGATAAAGTGATTATAAAATCATTGATTTTTCAGTTTTAGCGGTGGCAGCAGGAATTTTGAGCATAATGATGTCCAATGAAACTTTGTTTCATTACTGTTTCGAGATAAATTACTTATGCATCGCAGTTAACAAAATTTTGAGATGCACCAATAAGGGAAAATGGCTTTTATATTATTACTCCGGCACGTATTTGTAAGCAGAGAGAAAATGGCTAAAATAAATCTGTAGGATCAGATACTGAGTTAAGAAAATTATATTTATGGAAAACTAGAAAATCGATTTCAATAAACTGACAAATAAACCGGGATAATAAAGAGTTATTAATCGATCGATCGAAAGTTATTATCCAAAGAAATGAAACATTGTGTATTAAATACATATATTATGTTACAGAAACTGCATTGAAATGTTTAGTATTATTTTAAATTCTACCCCGTTAGTGACGAAGGGGATATTGTTTTAGGCAATGTATAAAATGGCTACCCGACCACTTTTCGAAATAAATGTAAAATACATGTGATTTGATTTCTTATTATGGTAGTAGTAATTACATCTATTTTAATATATATTTAATTTAATAATTTATCCTTTGCTCTAATTTCAATATCCGAAAAGAATACTGTTGTCGACTTTAATATTTTATCGTTTGCTTTAATTCTAATATGTAATTGATTAATTTAATAATTAGTGAAAAAAAGTTTGCTCCTTTGGTGGCTAAATGTGTTTTGTTCAAAACATCGCATAGAGCAGTTTTTATCAGTTATTAAATTTAGCCTTTTTTTATTTCTTATTTTCATAATTAGTTTAATTGTTAACTTACGATTTTATTTGCAGGATTATAGAAGGAATTTTTTTTAAAAAAAATTACTCAAAAAAATTAAGTAAAGTTCAAATGATTCTTTTAATTAATTCATGATATAGCATATTGAGGTGGAAGAGTTGAACATTTCTTTATCAAAACTCTTGTAGAGTCGTCAGAATCAAAATAAATCGTTTTAACCCAGTAATTAAACTAGTAAATTTAGCAGTAGGGGATGATCGAATCGAGTCTTATTCTGCAAAATATCGCTTGGATAACACAGGTGTAGATTGTATGTTAAATAAAAATAAATATCTAAGTCCTCAAGAGGTGGAACAGTTTAGGGGGAAATGTTATATTTGTCATATGATCGTGGCTGGAAGTTGCAAACACCGTTGTTTTGCTTTGGCTTGCCTTTAAAGCAAAGATAAATTTAAAATAATAAACATTACAAAATAACAGTTGTTTATTAATCATGAATTCTTTTTTATTGCATAAAATTATAAGCAGTGAATAAGTAGAGTTATTTTCCCTAACGGTTGTACTGTAATTTTTATAATGCAGTAGAGTGTGTGAGAAGAGTTTCTAACAAATATAAACTAGCAGAAGGAAACAGTTTATCTTATCAATGATACCACTGTTGTAATATTAATAGAATATTTATATAAAATAGGAAATTCATACGCAATTATTGCTTTTAAATATTTTCTTAATTGTTAAAAAGTTCTTTAACTATTGTTGTTTTATTTACTAGTAATATTTTCATTGACTGATTATTTATGGTATTCACTCAAATATCTATTAGCCAAGAAAATCCGTTGTTTACTCATTATCCTTATTATTTAGTCATTACATCGAAAGTACTTTGGTATTAATCACTTCGTATCTATTACGTACTTTTACATTACTTATTCGCTAAAAGAACGAACTAGAGTTAGTAATTATCCAACTCCTGTTTAATGTATTTGAAACGAAGCAACCTTTCAGTTCTTCGAATTCCTTTCGTGTAACTAAAGCTTAGTTAAGTTTCTCTTTTCTAACATGTAGGGTAAAATGGAACAAAAAGAAAAGAAAAAAAAAGTGATTGAAACTTAAGTTTCTCTCTAAGTATCTTCAAAAAGACAAAGGATGAGTTGAACGCTTTAAGGATTTCGAGCATGAAAATGGCAACAGCTTGCCTTAGGAAGAATCCATTTCCTGAAACGAGCCATGACCATTTGTTCGTGAGAGTGAGTGGTAATTTAGCTTCTTTCGAAAAAAGAATTTCCAGTGGTAAATGATTCTTACAAAGTATACGGATCTCTAGGAAGATTTTGCCCCGCATAGGCTCAGCGGATTTAATGTGAGAAGAAAAGAATGAGGTTGGATGTAAAAATGTATAGCGTGTAATGACATTAAATAAAATGGTACATGTTGTCTTTCGCTTGAAAAAGTCTGAAAAGCTATTTTGATTATTTTCTTTATTTGAATTTAGGAGTTAAAAGGTCGCACTTAATTTAAAAGCAGATCGAAATAAAAATATATTGACATTAGATGAAATTTTTAATTCGTCGTATAGTAATTCAGAATTTCTAAAGTTACTCGAATTTCGAAGTATTTTAATTAATATAAATTATGCCATGATTAAATTGACAAGCTTCAAATATATAAAAGAAACTGAAAATTATTGAACTAAACTCATTGATTTTTAAAGAAAAAGAGAACTCAATGTTACGGCTCACCAAGAAGGGAATTTTTAGTAAAATATAATGATTATTCCAAGAATAATTATCATCACTGAAAGCTATATTTACAGGGTTCCTCGAAGCTATTAAAAATTCTTGTTTGAGAGTTCTCTATTTTAAAGAATTTGCAATACTTAAAATATTTTATTTCAAAATATGAGATAGATATATTGTGTCATAAGTTTTGGCATCATTTAAATAGTCAAAAAGCTAAATACAATGCAGTCAGAACTATCAGATATATCTTGCCTGTCACTTTTATGAAATTGTTATTAGAGATTTTAATTATTAAATTAAATTATTTAAGTCTCCGCCAAAAATGAGAACAAATATTTATTTACAACGTATAAAAATGCATTATTTTGATTTGATTTTTTATCTAGAGAATCCTTAATCGATATCGGCTTTTGAAAGAAGTTTGTGATGCTTCTTTTAAATTAGAATTAAGGGAATTAAGAAAAATAAAATGCTGTATTTTGATATTCAATATCTGAAATCTTAGAATTAATTTTTTCTACTTGTTTAACAAAAATATTTCATAATATTTAACTAAAAATATGTTATAATGAATTAAATTTCAAATTTTTTTATTATAATCTTAAATTAAATTGATTTTATTCGTAACTTATCTCTTAATCAACTAACTTAAATAATATAGATTTCACTGTATTTTAAGAAAATTAATTATTTTAGATTATAACATGGGCTTTTGGTGAATTTTTCCCTTCGACTAACAACTGGGTTTTCTTTCTGATTTTATATCCTAACTTCTTTTCAATAAAGGAAACGTGATGAAAAATAAATAAATTTCAGAAGTGTGATGAATAGGTATACTAATCAAGTTGCATACAAGTGACAGATAATTGTATTGAGGATTACTAAGTTTATGGTAATAAGAAGAGTGTTAGTGTGATGTACACGGTAGTATTGTATAGTGAATTTATTGCGATTAGGACTCCACGCTGCCGAAGAAAGAGAAGAAGGTACTCGAATCGTATTCCGGTAAGCGTATTCTTTGATAAATTATCGAACTTGATAGTACACGCAGATATAGAAAGTAAACTGCTTATGAGAGAATTTTCCTCATTAGAGGATAAATAAAAGCTATATTTTAGATATAATTGAATATTTTATTTACATGCTCTGTGCTTTAATTTATATTGAAATTTAAATCTTATAATTAGAATAACATTTGAGTTGACAGACGAGACAGATAATCAGATGTCGTCATAAGATTTACACTAAATCAATGACATAAAATATTTTTGTTGAGTTCTGTATAACAATAAAAAAATAAATATATTGTGTAAGTAAAAATTACTGGGATAAAGTAATTTTAAGGAATATTACTTTTCTTTTAAAGCCGTATAAAATTAACTTCTATCCACAGTAGTCAAAAATTGGGCCTCTCTTAATAATTTTCGTAAAACTCATAACATCTAGACAAAACTAGTATCAATATTAATGGAACAAAATTAGGATGTAAATGGTCTCATTAATAGTCTTAATTAAATAACTTCTAAAGCAAAATTGTTCCTTCATGGAATCCAATTTTTTCGAGCATCAGATTTTTTATCTAAGAGAATTAGCTTAAATTTCGAATTTCTTAATATTCTGCTAAAAAGTTTTGGGGCTATGGGAGCTTAAATAATGGGTATTTTTTAACGTTAAATGAGTGTCTCAAACATCTAATGATGAAAAATGTTCTACTCAAAATGTTTTTGAAGTTTTTTTGCACCAAATGATACACATTCTTTCTTATTATTTAAATTATAAAAAAAAATTTAAAAAATTAGTATAATAATAGAAAACATGAATTATTAAATACAATCACGAAAAAGAACATGTCAATATAGCAAACCTTTAGATATCTCGATTGATCATATGATAAAATACTGAGATCCAAAATTTCTTGAAATACCTTCCATTAAATTATGAAATTTTTCAATTTTGAAATTACTATTAAAATTCGGAGAATTTTGAGAGGGTTTTGCAAGTTAAAAAACCTTAATTATTCGTATAGTTATCACATAGTTCTAAGAAATGAGAAAACTTATATGAATAGTTTGCGAAATAGTAATCTAGTATATGGCCCCCTATAAGTGTTTCCGGAATATCTCTGGAACCAATGATGAGATTCATAATTATTAGCTATTTACAATGATAAGATTGATTTATGATAAGATTCACAATCATTACCATTTTCTACTGAATTTCGCAAAATCAGTAATGGAATTTTTTTGGAAGATAATAGTCTAAATTAATTAAGTTAATAAATGAATAAATTTTCACCATAGTTTATAATTCTTTTTGAGCTATTAAAATGGTTTAAATGTAATGAGAATTACAAAAGTTAGTAAGGAGAACCTATTTTTTTATGACTGCTTAGTAATTTATACCTTCTGGAAGAAATGGTCAAACGATGGCATAAATGATAAAATCAAAATTTCGCTGATTTGTATTTCGTCTAGAAATCTTCAATGGATTGCTTATATATTTCATAAAAACATGCTTTTTATGTCAGAGGTTTATGAATTTCATAAACTTTTTTTATTATAAGTTTTTCGTTTTCTGAAGCATTTGAATTCGTACGCAATTATTTCATTTTTAATATTTGATGTATTAAAATATGTTTCTTAGCTTTTTTTAGAGCATTAAAATTTATATTCAAGTACACTAAGGCAATTGAAATACCATATAATAACTTTGCACATTTAACTGAATGATGCTAAATAACTATTGTATGATGCGTTTTGAAGTTCTTTCACTGTTTAAACAATTTTTTCTTCCTTCATTCTTTAGTAGCCAATATGTAAGAATAAAATTTACATTTTGTTAGTAAAAAGGAATGTAGCTTTTCTTTTTTTTATTTTCAAATACAATATAGAAATTTTTAAAACCAATAATTTTCAGTTTTCTATGTAGTAATAGCATTCCAGAAGAAAATTGGGATATTATAATTTGTTCCTCCCTTTTGCTTAGGGGAAATAAATATGTAAACTAATGCTTAAAATCCGAAAGTTTTAATTTGTTTTCAATATAAGCATAATAAATGTATATAACTCTTAAATATTATGTAAATTATATGCAAGAAAATATTTCTCTAAACTGAAAGATAAATAAAACGATAATTTATGTAGAATAATTAAATATCCATTCGCTCTGAACAAAGAGCAGATCGAAAATTTAAAAAGAACCATTAATCAAAATTGAATAAAGACTTTGTATTATTTATTTTGCTTAGCATACATTTTTATTTCCATTTTCTAATTTGTTTAGAGTTTTAGAACTTGAATCTTATTATTAAAAAATCTGACTAGAAATAGTTTTTTTTATTCAGATTCCCATTAAACATAACGAGTAAAAAACGGCTCAGCTGTAGATAATGGAAAACAAATGGTGAGAAAGAGAACATGTGTTAGTAAGTGTGTGCAAAAAGATGTATTCTGAAACAAACACAAAAAGAAAAGTGTAAAGTTTTAACGTTGTGTATATATTATTTTGTAATGTGGATCTCAAAAAATTATAATACTAACACGTGATACTTTTTATCAGTAACTTTATTTTATTTATTCTTGTGAATGAAATATTAAAATACAAAGAATTGTTTTAACTAATACAAATTTAAAGAAATTTATTAAAATATTTGTTCAAGTCGTTATGAACTTATCAAAAAGATTAAAAAAATGGTCCATTCTTGAAAATTTATTTTTGTTAAAAAATAATTTTAACAAGAAGGGATATTAATTTACATGAATATCCAAAAGAAGTATATTTGATTAAAAGCGTATAAAAATAACCAAAACTTAAATTACATTTAGATAATTAGAAGGAAATCTTTAATTTAAAATAATTAAAAATATTCTACAATATTTGATCAATCAATTTTAAATTGAATAGCTTTTAAAAAGGAGAATTACCGTAAGTGAAAATAAAGATGCAAAATCTGTTGAATGCTTCTAATGGATTTTTATTTCATTTCATCATGTTTGTTTAATTTTGTATTATTTTTTTTTATCGCCATCAGATTCTTAATGGAATTTCGACAGGGTTCTTAAAAACAATGAACACACCATCAAGGCAATATTGATTCTCTTGAAAAATACTCGAAACATGACCTTTCTTAACGAACATATTTTATTTTATGAATAATTAATTAAAACTGTTATATGCCAAACGTTTCATATATTTATTTTACTTGTCAGAATTGACATTTGAATAGAAATTTCGAAGGCAGAAAAATGCATTAGCTTTTAAATATCTTTAGTGTTTCTGAATTTTGAGTAACTTTTTTGTTTCTATACATAGGGTAACATGTCGTAGACAGATTGGCACGGCATTGTGTTGTTTGGCAACGAAAACAACTAGACACATACAACGCACAATGGCTTCTTTTACTAAGTATAAACAAAAAAGGAATGTCTTGACGTAAAACACTTCAGACCTTCAGATACCAATTATACATGGTATTAGACTTGCTGTAATAAGAACAAGTAACAATTTCACAGCAGGCAAGTATTTTGAAACTGATACTTCTTGTACTTATTTTTGGATGCAACAGTACAATAAAAGTTCTTTTATACAAGCTCTCATCAACCGCGATTCTGCATTATACGTATCAAAATTGGAAAGTCTTGCTTCGGAAAAATTTAAATAGATTGTTTTCAGAATGTCTGAAGAAATAAAATGAATCAATAAATTTTTCGGCATAAAATGTTGAAGAGATATTCCAAAAATGCAATCATAGTTATTTAAATTTCTTTTTGATTATTTTCAAATATACGAATATGTTTGTATGTGTGAAAAAGCTTTTGGATATTAAAATATTTGTAGCAGTAACTTTTAATCCACAAAAAAAAAACTTATTAAAATTTGAAAATCAGGTGTTCAATAATTCCAAATGACATTACATCTGTAGAAATTTGGTTTACTAAGGTTTTATAATATGTTTCTAAATATAACGTGAAGGTCTGATATATTACACTATGTCCAATAAGTTATTACGTGCTCTCGATTGGTAATAATTAACATTAATCTTTGTATACTGAAATTTATATTTTATAAATTTCCAAAATAATTAAAAAGCATATGATTTAACGTATTTCAATGCACCAAGTAATTAGTTATATATCCTTTAGAAAACTATTATTGTCCACGAATTACTTCTAAGCATGGAGTTAATAAATAATCAAAAGCACAAGAAAATAGAAAATTAGATTGTAATTACATCTGTACATAGATGAACATATATATTATTGGAAACTCTTTTATTTACAACTAAAAAAAGTGTAGAAAATGCGGATGTTGAAAAGAAAAATTCTATTTTTTTTATAAAAATATGAAGCGTTTTTTATATTATTCATTCAGAAAGTGGACTTTAATTTCATCGTATCTATCGCATAAGTTTCCTCTTCAATTTTGGAAAAAATATTAAAAAATATATTTTATTTTAAGATCTCAAAACATTAAATTTCTTATTGAACTATTAAAAGTATATTACAGGTGAATATTTTGATCAAATAATGAAATTCAAATAAAACATCAGATGTTCTTTTTATCAAACTATCACGATGTTAAATTTTAATACTTCAAGTTTCATAACATTACATGCATATCAAATCATCAAGTTTTATGAAATTTTCAAACAAAGAAGTACCTATTTAATACATGAATTATATACGAATATTTTAAATTGGGGGTCTATTATCATTTGCCAATTGTCATGTGAGGCATGACCATCTCATATGATAATGATATGTAAATCTACAATCATTCGAGATATTTCAATGCTTATTATTGATTCGAATTTGGAAACTGATTGTACGGATAAAGAAATCACAACAAATGTAAAAAATAAGCAAGGAAATAAGAGGCAATCAACAATTCCGTTAGGAAAATCACATCAAACAGCCATCATCATCAATAAAACAACAAAAAAGGCCATTAAGAATGATAGCCGGGGAAAGTTCTATTGTCGAGTGTAGTAATTGTGAATGTAAACGAATGCTGATGCATTTACTGAGAAGCAATTGGCTAAGGCATAAAATGAATACGAATAAAATTGGTTATTCAGTTGATCCACTATCTCTCATATAATGCCTCTCTTTTAGTTTAGAACAGTTTTTCTAAAATAGTTACCGCGCTTCATGTTTCCAAAAATAGTAATAGATAAATGTTAATTTAATTTTTAAATATATATTTTTATTTGTTTCAATGAGTATTAAGTGAATAAAGTCTTAAAATAGAAATGATATATGAACATATAATACAAGCATTTTTTTAAAGGAACATTTTAAAAAAACGTATGGATTAAAACTAATTTTACTTGCGTTTTTTAAAACGTTTTTCTGAATTTCACTTGGTGTGTGTGTGTCATCAAATTTTCGATCGTTAATTTAAACCAACTTCCCATCAAGCTAGAGCTTTGAAATTTTGGGAATCATTCGTACTCGCCTAACAATGCAATATTTAGACGTTTGCGACAAGTTTTAACTCATATTTTTTTAAATAATGCAGTTTAGCCCAATCACTTGGCGCAATTTGAATAATTGCCAAACTTGGCGAAATTTTTTTTTTTTTTTGGCTGAATGTTAAGTCCGCTTCGTGGACCAATTTAGCAACATTTGGCAAAATACCGCCAAATAATTCCTGTCTCCAAGAGTGGTTTGACTAAACTGTACTCCAACTATTTAATTTACCGGATTAATTAATTTTAATTAGTTTTAACGTTGTTATGTATTTCACTTGGTGTGTGTCTGTATGTATGTGTATCAGTGTGTCATCAAATTGTCTACTGTTAATTTAACCAACTTCCCATCAAGCTAGAGCTCTGAAATTTTGGGAACCATTCTTATTTGCCTAACAATGCAATATTTAGATATTTGCGACCAGTTTTAACTAATATTTTAATAATTTTTTTAATAAACTTTGCCACCATATAAAAACGCTGTTTTTAAAAACGTTGGTTTTTATTTCGAATTATTTAAAACTGTAAAGTGAATGCATTGTAAATCACATTTAATCTAATGAAACAATAAAACGTTACAATCATTCCTGCATATGTATGAAAAAATCATTTCACTGTCTTTTGGTTTTAATTTTTAAAACAGATTTTTGACAATATATATATCCACATGTTACGAACCTCTTTTAATTAAAGCAATAAGATAGGAGATAGTATATGTTATTAAAATATGAGAAATGAAATAGTTCGATAAAATATGGATAACATACGAAAATAAATAATTATAAAATATTATTTTTGAATAAGTGAATCCGTCGTCCCATTTATATATTTCGGAAAACTTCTTCTAATTAATATACCAATATTGATCAAATTTTTATAATTTTATCATTTGGAATGTTTCCTTCTAAGGCCTGTATTCCGAATTTGGTATTTTTAAGTAAATAAATATTTCTTAAACTGGCGTTCAAAATGTCTGTTTTCTTCACTTCATAAAGTATGTCAAGACTATCCAATCTCAGCTTATTTACAGAGCACTTTAAAATAGAGTTTCTTTAACGAAAGTGACAAAAATGTCTCTTAAAAAGAAATATTCTCAGAGATGTCCCAAAAATAGTCTTGTTAGGAGAAAGGGTGTTTTAATTTAAAATATAAAGAACTTGAAAAATTCAGTGATTATTTAATAATAAGTCAATGATAAGCCACCAAAAGGGCTAGTTTAGTTAACCAAAAATGTCACAGCTGAGTACTATACGTATTTTTTTCGTGTTTTGGTGTATATGTTTGTTGCCTGTTTTTATCAATAATGAACTTAATTTTCAAAAAAAGGCAATAAATTTCTCCTATTACTTTCAGCTTAAAATATATTAAACTTATAGTTTATAATTTGTTTTAATTTTATTATTTGAGAAGAATATTATTGTCCATTTCAATATTTAATCATTTGATTTAATTTTAATATTTAATTGAATGATTGTATAATTTTCTTTTATTCTAATATTTAATTCAATAACTATATCTTTTGCTTTAATTCTAATATTTAATTGAATAATTATTTAAAAAACGTTTGCACCTTTGGTTGCTAAATCTATTCTTTGCAAAGCATTTTATAGAATTTTTTATAGCATATATTTTATTTATCAAAGAGGAATTATATTTATAAATACATTCAACTTAATTTATGCTAAATAATTTTCAGAAGTGATCTTTTGAAAATATGTTCGTTAACTATTCAGTTTAGTGAAGTTTTAAAAACAAATTTTCTAAACATTCTAAGAAAAATATTGTTACCTTAAGTAAACAATATACATACACATGCTAAAATAAAGAAATTTGCGTTTAATATTTTAATAAATATATACACTATAATTAAGACATTAATTTTTTGTATTTTAATTATAATTTCGATAATGTCGAAGAATAAATTTTCATGATTTATTCATAAATGTTATAAAAAATAGGATAATATAGACTCATTGCCATTAAAATTTGCACAACAAAAAACAAGAGTGGGATTGATACGAAACTTGGCATGAAGGTACTAGTCAGGCAGATATGTAAATTATTAGAAATGCAACATGATTGCGCATTGCGTAATGCCACCAGAGGCGTTAAATTTCATTCTCCTTGGATTATAAAACAGGTAAGCAGAGCTTGTTTTCGAGTATTTAATCTGCTGCAGAAGGACGCTTTTTAATATCATTACGCCGCCATCTGAGACATTATGAGAGTTTGTCAGAGTTCGAGAGGGGAAGAATCATAGGGATGATGGAAATCAGGTGGTCAGCTCGATGAATAGCTCGCCACCTAGGCCGTTCTGACATTACTGTGAAGAGGTGTTGGTACCAGTAGACAAGAGAGAGTTCTGTTACTTGGTAACCAGGCTCAGGACGCCTGTACAGAACAATAGTCGAGAAGACCATTACATCATACGACACGCACGCATAGCGCCAACTGTCTTATTGTGCACTATCCATACACAGGCAACATCTTCACTAAGGGCCTCTGTGTCCGTCCGTGTAATCGAAAGGTACCTGGTTGAAGGACACTTGCTGTTGCGGCGCCTATTACGTGTACTGCAATTGATACCACTCACCATCACCTCCGTTGGGAGTTATGTCGCGCTTGAAAGGATTGGATTACAACCGAATGGAATTAGGTAGTCTTTAGCAACAAATCCAGATTCAATTTGGGCAGTGCTGACAATCGTGTACGTGTGTGGAGGCCCATTAGTGAACGTCTCAATTCTGTCTTCGCTTTACAGTGACACATTACTCCCATAATTGGTATAGTGGTATGAGGTGCCATTGCATACGACATAGGATCACCCCTAATATTGATCCACGGCACTATGACAGCCTAGATGATCGTTCGTGACATTTTTCAGCCACATGTGTTGCCACTCATGGCAGCATTACCATGATCCCTTTTTCAACAGGACAATGTTTGGCCACACACAGCATGAGTTTCCCAGAATTGCCTCTGCTACATTTCTACCCTTTCCAGGGCTGCTCAATCCCTAGACTTGACACCAATCGAGCATATCTGGGATCATTTTGGATGGTAAGTTGGACAGTCTACGAGTTTGGTCAAATTAAAGGCGCGTTTACAGCAACTGTGGAAAGAGATGTCGTAGGATATCATATGGAGCGTGAATGCCTCAATGCCCGACCATATCACATCATGCAATCATGCTAGAGGTGGCCCAACAGAGTACCAAAACCTCCATTCATCTGTAATTTTTCCTACAATAAATGATCATTTTGCTTTGATTTTGTAATCACTTACCTCAACGTTGTATTTATGTATGTAAAATTTCGTTTTATTCTGACAACTCTTTCTTGGTGCGCAAATTTTTATGGCAATGGATGTATTTATTGGAACATTTTATTACACTTTTATAAAAAACTTTGAGGGAAACTTAAGCGGTACAGATGAATTAGAAAAATCATGAATATTCAACGAAATTAAATAAAAGCTAAAATGAATTCATTTTCTTATTCAAATTTTTTCTCCTGTTTATTATATAAAAAATTAAAAATTACTTTAAGTGTAATACTATAAAATAGAAAGAAGAGCTAAAATTATAAATATATTGTTTTTGAAGAGAATTATGCTAAGAAATTCATTACGGATATTATTTGTGGAAATAAACTGTCATTAAGAAAGCCTTACAAAGGAGAACCCACCCACTAATGCATGTAAAACAACTCTTATTCTATTCTATGGTTTGAAGAATTAATCCTACATTTACCACAGAAGCATATATATAGAAAGTCAAAACACAAGAAAATATTGAATCAAAAAAAGAGTTTAAATGTAGAGTAATCGTTATAGTTAATAATTAAAAATTGTGAAGTTATAAAGTTTTTCAATAGTTGGAATTTTTCTGGATACAAGGGAAGAAAAAGTGCCATAATTTTTTTTTAAAAGTTTTAATATGTCTTAGAGAAACGGAACAGATAAATCATTTCGTTGAAATTTTTTTTTCAGTTTCCGTTTAAAAAATTGATAAAATATGTGTAAAGTTGAAACAATTACTCTAAAATCAAAAAACGAATTCAAAGGATAAAAATCGTGTATAATAAAACATTAAATGAATGATTAAAAAATTAGATGTTTCAAAATTGCAGTAATTTTACGATGAACTGAACATACATTATCTAGTCAAGGAGAAAAGAATTTATCAGCTCGAAAAAAGATTTTATATTATAGATCTGCACAGGAGTTTTGTGTCAAAATAGATGAAAGAAAAAGACAATGTGTTTGCCTTTATAGTTTTTTTTACCCATGCAAAGACATATTCCATGCTAGCGTGCAAAGTTACGCTTAACGGGATTCAACATTGTTGGCTTACAATGGTATTTACAAGCTTATTTCCTTCATTCTTACCAGACACAAAAGATGGGAAAAAGTTTCTTCAAAAGGTTCGAAAACATCAAAGTGAAAAACTCTCGAAAAAGATAAAGTTTAGAAAAGCCGACTCTGTGTTTACTCTTTTTACTATTCTCCTATGCGTTTTATCGTGTGCTTTGTGTCATGCATAATTCAAAATATGAAAGCTATTTTACGATATGCTTTTCAGAATAAAAATTGCAAAACACATCTACCTCTATATACTATTTGGAATATTTGGTGACATAAAATACCAAAATAACTGTTTGTTCATACAATAGAATATTTATTTGATACAATGGGAAACGTTATTATGCGAATTAAATTCATAATATATAACAGAAACGTACACTTTGTGTTGCTTAAACACTATTAATAAACTGGAAATTTCTTAAAAGAATTCCCTAAGAATCTTACTCAAAAATGGCATGAAGGTAACAGAATTAACTAAATCCTTCAGTTTGCAACAAAATTATCGTACATTAGTTCAGTATTCCAGACATAAATTGAAAGAAACTATCGTTCAACAAGATGTTTACAGATCAGAATTTGAGTAGAAATGGAATTAAAATTACCTAGAAAGAAGTTCCGTTTGTTAATTTTGATAATTATGTTTAATATTAAAATATAAGCATTCCGATTTACTTTGCTTAATATAATTATTCTCCTCTAATATTTATTTTTAAGTTATTCCAAAAATCTTTTCTACATTTGTATTTCACCTGTAGATCTTTTTTTTTTCAAATCTCCAGAGTAATCTGAATTAAGTATAAGATTAGAATAGACATCGATAATTTAAATCAAATGGGAAAGGAGCAATTTAAAAAAAGACTAGAATAACGTTTAATTCAGACTGGAATATCTAAACTCTAATAAACTGAAGAAGAATAGTAGTACTGAGTCGGAATTTTAAAATATTTGCTTACATTGATTGAAATAATTAGAATTTCAGGGATTAAAACAGTGTAAGTGAAAATGAGATGTACGTGGTGTTGGAGCCAAATATGGCTATGATGTGCCAAACAATGTGCATTAGTGATCTAGGCATTAGAAAAAAATGGAAAAAGGTAAAAATTGGTTGACAAGAAAAAAAAGTCGAAAATAGAGAAGGATCGGTATGGTGTCCCAGAATTGCATCACCAATGTTTACCAAACACAATAAATTCCTGAGAAAGAAAAAGTTCATGGGTAACTTGGGATCATGATGTCCATAATGTTGTAATCGATTGATCTTCAAATTATAAGTTTGGGAGAGCTTCAAGATTTTATAACAGTTTATTGATCATTTGGACACATCGTCACACACAGAGAGACAAATGGCTTAAAGTTTCAAATCAGAAGGTGGGGTTTATTTTTTTCTAGAGACAGTTTCATATTCGACGTACGCTGAACATCGACATTTTCTCGAGTTCTGTTTACTTTCTCCTTTTCGAATGGCGTTGCCAATCGCGTTTAACAAACTTTACAAAATTAATTGAGCTCGCGACACATACTTACGCAAAGAAGGTAAATCCCAAAGGAGAAGATTAATATAAATTCTGAAAGTCTCACGCTTGAGTACAATGGTCTTTATGATATTGAAAGCATTTGCAGTAATTTTTGTTTACATGTTACAAAATTTTCTTTTCTAATGAAATAATAAAAGGCACTTAATTAATTTATTATATTTATTCATTTTATTAAGAAGAGCTTTTAGACAGCTAAGTCTTGAAAACAAAGGGATCAAAATAACCAAGTATATATATATATATATATATATATATATATATATATATATATATATATATATATATATATATATATATATAATGTACATAAACTAATAATAAATTATAAGGTATTGCAAAGAAATTTAAAATGTAAAATTAAATCTAGAAAAAAAAACACTATTATTGAAAATTAATAAATAAACTTAATTTAATTAAAACGAATTTTAAATAAAAGTAATGCAATAAAGTTAAAAACATTAAACTATACATTAAATAATAAAAAAAGAGAAAAAGCCTTTAAATTGCTTTAAGCATGATGTTAAACAAAGTACATAAGATTACTAATAAACATGTAAGCAATAAAATACCCAACTACAGAAATATAAAATGTAACTAGATTCAAAATGTAAAATTAAAACCAGTAATATAAAATAATTCAACAACTATACAATGGTTTAAGTATACAAAAATACATCTAACCTATATATATATATATATATATATATATATATATATATATATATATATATATATATATGATTTTAAAGAATTTCAATTAAAGAGGCTTTTTAAAGAAATAAAAGTAATTATACTCATTTTAAGTCAAGAGTATCGGATAACTTATTTTAAAATTTCTGGAACAGATAGCAATATATATTTGATTCCAGGAAAAATAGCATATTCAAAACATCAGAAATAAAGAAGTTTAATGTTTAACAATACAGTTTTTACAAAATTTTAAAGCAATATTTTTCTTACAAAATCCTTATAAACCTCCCATCCCCCCAGACTATTACATGAAACACAAACATGAAACATCTGCACAGCTTTAGTGTGTTTGTTGGAGATCAATTCTTTAGACCAACTCGAGAAATAAAACTTTTTTAAAAAAAAGGTGATATGTTGCATTTATTTTTCTTTAAAATAAAATAAACGGAATTCTACGGTATACAATTTAGAAAGTAAATCTCTTGCATCGTCTGTACGAAAAAGAGATAGCATCATTTTCTTGGGGGATAAGATAGGAATTTTTTTCTTTAAAGTATGACGTCAGTGTTTGACGTAATAAACTTCAGAAAACCATGAAACCTTATTATACAAGAACGAAGATTCTTGGACAGTACTAAATCTGTATTCTCTTTTGTGTTTCTCTCTTTAAAAGGAAATGGGATTACTATGAAAAGACACGAGTTAAAAGTCTTATGTAGACTTAGATTTAACAGTAACATCTTACTCACATGTGCTTTGACTCTGGATTTATGCGAAATATGCAAATTTGAAAAGATTTAAAAAAATTAGAATATTTTGTGATAAGTCTTTTGAATTTCTTATTAATGAATAGTATTTCACATTTCCATTTCATACTTCTGTAAACTTATAGTAATACATTATTAAATATATATCTTTAGAAACTATCATAATTACCTTTATGTGTAGGAAATCTTTGATTAATGCGATTTTAATAAATGCGTAACAGAATTTTAATATCATTCCATGAATTATGCAGTTTCAGGTTTGATTAATGCACATTTTTCCCGACACAAATCTTTGGAAGCATTAGAATTTTCAGGATTCATCAATTATTTACATTTCTTATTAAGTTTGATTAGAAAGGTTTTGAACTTTGCAGAGTGTGGTTTAAATATCCATTAACGGTACTAATCAAGGGATTTTTATTCTATATATAAGTAGAAACACTATTTACTTGTATTTTGGAAACCATTTTGTTTCTTAAAGTTTTTTATGTTGTTTAATGTAATTAAAAGAAATCTAAGTTAAACTATTAAGAAAATAAAATATTTCATCTGTATATGCTCAGCTTATGATAATTATAATTGTAAGCATTATTATACTTTTTTATTGCATTAATTTTTACTTTTTCACTTATTTTTAAATTTATTTCTTTGTAAGATACATATTAAAACCCATAGATGGAATTCTAATTTAACAAATTCCATGAATAAACATTTTTCCTGAATATTATTACTTCCCTGTGGATTTAAGAACAAAAGCTTCCACTACCCCCGAAAAAACATTTTCTGTTTATTAAAAAGCATAAATTATTTTTAGCTGTTATTACTTGCACATTATTCTATTAACTAGCAGACATGGCTTGCATGCACACAGTATCCCATACTTCATAAAATTTACTTGTTTCTATTTTGGAAAATTCCTTTTTTAGTTTTGATATTTATTCAATGCTGAAGTGTAAAATTTTAAAAGCTCTAATTAATCATACTTTATCTAATTAATTAAAAAACTCCAAAAATTAAGTAGAATTTAATTTAAGATTTCCTTTTATCAAAGTGCAGGATTACAAGAAAAGAGGATTTAAAAAAGAAAATTTAGCCAAGAAATTTATTTTCGTATTTGCAACATATTATCTATATCTTGCTTCTCAAGTTATTTAATTTATCGGTTAAGCAGATTTATTTCTTAGTGGCTACAAATTTTTAAATAATTTAAGTGTTAATAAAAGGATTTTTTTATATGTGTCGTATTTAATTAACGTTTATTCAATATCGAGTGTTTACCATTAGTATTAAATTAAAAATACTTTATTGACCACTATTAAAATAACAATGACTTTTTTTTGTCTATGTTAACCTTTTTACATTATGCATTTTAAATTTCATCAATGTTACTTCTATGTTCTTAATGTTATAAACATTTCCAATATTAGAAATATTTCACAAGGGTATTTCTCTTTATAATAAATTTATACTACTTTTGAAGTACCAATAATTATTCAAAGTAATTGAACAAATTCCAGAATCATTCTTGCTGATTTATATCTCTAATAAACTTCCATCCGTGACACATAATTGCTGACATTTAATTATTCTGACTTCTCAATAAACTGAGATAATTAGAAAAAGACAAGGGCTTAGAAAGTTTGATTTAAAATTTATGACAAAAAGTGACGACTTAATTCTCTTTCCAAGTGGGCGGCACACTAGAGAGAAAGGGGAAAGATTGATAATGAGCGATTTTCAGTAAATCTCAAACCTTGTGATTTTATTTTTAGACAACCATTTATATTGCTTGCATCTCCACTGACTCAGAGAGTCGGCAACATTCCCAAGGTTAGCGGCATGTAGCTAGGTGTGACATGGCACTTGACAACACAGACGAATGCGCAAGTTAAAAGCTTGGCTTGGGTTCAGTAATGGAAGACTGAGACTTTTTATCAACTATCATCGTTATGCGGGCTTTCTAATTACTGCCTAATGCCTTGGAGAAGTGGCAATCTGAAATACATGACTGATAACAGTTGTGGACCATGAATTAGAGTGATATAATCTTGCTAAACTGAGAAATAAAAGGTTGTTGTATAAATAGGTATTGTGAAGTAATTGGAATGAAGTTGCATCAAGGTTAATTGGTTACAATTTTAGCAGTTCCAATAAAAACAAACATTTAAACAAGATTTATATTACTGAGAAAATATATAAATCAGGAAAGAAATACTTCTTTTTTTTGTGAACATAATGAACTGGATTGCATTTGTTGGGAAAAAGAAATTAGATAGAGTACTTTATCAAATGACATCTTCATCAGAAATATTGGCTGCTTAAGTTTGAATTAATCTTGTGCTAGAGTTATACAAAGACTTCTGCTGCCGGATCTCATTATTTGAACTTATACTACGGCAACAAAAGCGACATGTGAGTTAGTACAACTTCCACACCACGTGAGGACTTTGCAATTGAATTGAATTAATTTATTTACCTATTTTCACTTCTTAAATTTCTCATTTTCTTATCTATCCCAGATTAACATTCAATGTACTTACATAGCTTAATGACTTCATCATAATAATTATGTATAGATGAATAATTATGAATTTTTCCTGAAATGTATCAACCACAATTACATTGAAGACTATGAAACACAATTGAGGCTTTAATTTAACGAAATATATGAGAAATCTTGAGCACATTTACATGAGATTATATCTGTTATAGAATTTTTATCTATCATCTAATTATAAGAATATAAAGTCTAAGATTTTGCATTCTCTTAAAAATTAATTTCCATATCAATTATCTTACTTATTTTATCTTTTATTTTGTTTCTTACTTTGATGAACAGAATCGTTATACTATGTGATGTATTTTATTTAAGTGTATCAATCCCACTTTCACTGATTATAACAACATTTACAATTTTAATATATCAAGAATTATGAGAAAAAGTTAATTTAGTTAAAAATATGTTTTCAAGATAGTAACTCCATAGTTCTATTTTCAACAGTACCATACAATAATGATTGAGTACGAACCTGTCGCAACATATTAGGATAAACTCTGATTCTTTCAAAATTAAATTGGGTTTATTCAAATTTATTATATATATCGTTATTCACTATTTTATATCATTTGGTAAATATTACAATCATAAATAGAGATAATTTTGGTTTCATGTTGAAGAATTACTGAAGTGAAAACCAAGAACGTGAAGTATTCTGGTATGTCATATTTTGGGTTTCCTAGACTCCGGATTTAGTGCGATATGTGAGGGTCATTTCATACCTATCTGCTCCTGTCCGGACATCCGATTACCGGATGCAATTAACTTGAAGTTATTGCAACGATGCGTTCGTGGGAATTAACTATGCTTTAACGTTTTGAGCATAAGAATTATGAGAAACAAACTCCTCTAAATGCGTCTGGTATTTCTGATATATAATAATAATAATAATAATAATAATAATAATAATAATAATAATAATAGCTCATAAAATTTTAAACTAAGACAATTGCAGTTAGAAAGCTGTATGATAATTTTGGCGTTAGTATTGAACTATATAATAATGAAGCTTAAATATTTCCATCTCGAAATGGGATGAGATGCAATTACTCAATCTCTTAGTTTTTTTTGACTTAATAGACAGCAATAAAACGTTCCATTTAATGCAGTTAGTATTTATTAATGTATCGGTTCAAACTAAATATTTTATGATTTGAAACTCGGACTTTTGATTTACACAGGCGAAATAGGGTAATTGAAACAAATAAATAGTATTAATAAATTCCTATTTTTAAACAATTCATTCATATAATTTTAGTGGTGATTCAAAGTATATATTAAGCATTCACTAATACATAAGAAGAAAATCGAGGTTCAATATTATAAAGATCTTTGTGGAGGAATTAATTAATAAACATGTAGAAATTCCTTCGAAACAGTAAATCTTAAATAGCTGGAAATGTTATCAATACGTTAATTTCTATAATTAACATAAAATAAGGTAAAATGAATTCTTTCTTAATTTATCTTTTCAGATACAATATATTCAGTTTTGACTGTCGAAGTGCAGTCAGTATATTCTTTGACAGTATATCCTTTTATCGATTCATAATGAATACCGTCTGGGAAAGACTGGTGTATTGTCCACGAAACTCTAGCCCTGTAAATCAGTTAAGTTTTTATCTATTATCGATCTCTCCCGAATTTTCTGCAAAAGAGGGATATGCGCAAGAATGAAAAGCCTAACACCATCCTGGCGCCTCAACAAAGTAGGTCGAATGATTTCCTTAAAGAGTTATGGTCTTGTGCGTATTTTTTCGCTCTGTTGTTTTCTTGGCTTGAATCCAAAGATTTCAAAAGATGCTTCAAACATCCAGCTTTAACCCGAGATGAAAAAGCCTGATGTGTGTCAAAAATAATTTTTACTCTCTATCCATTATAAATGTGCTACACGGAAACGTTCGGATGTTAGGGAGATAATCCTTGTTTATGTCGTTAAGAAGCCTGTAGCATCATTTTTTGTGGTATTTTGCCAGTATGTGGCGTGTGTTGTGGTTGTCCACAGGTTTTCGAGTTAAATTTGTCTTAAGGCTTTTTCTACTCATTCTCTGTCACACGTGCAATGTAAAGAAACAGTAAAGGGTGCAATAGTCTCGTCAAAAAATGTTTTGACGAATGTACTGCAAGTTAATATCGAAGTAACTTTGAGAAAATTCTTAGAAATTGTGAATATTTTTCTTAATCTCTTATTATAGGAACATGGTTTTATTTCAAAATATACTACACTATTTTTTGTTTGAAAATAAAATAATATATACTTTATAAGAGTTTGAGGCAATTAACTAAGATACCTCAATAATTACAGATAAATTAAGTATTTTGTAGCTACTTACTTATGTATAAGATTAAAAGAAGTATTAATGTCTCGAGAGCTTTTATAAATTATGAATTATTTTACACTTAAAATGGTTTTTAACACCTTTTAGTCCATCTTTACATAAAAGTTTAGTTTAAGACATTTTTACTTATGTTTAATTATTATTATTCTGTAAATTTAAGACTAAAAACAATTACGAGAGCTACATTTGTGTGCAAAATTTCAACTCCATAGGACATTGTTAAGTGCAAGGTTTGCCTGACCTAAGTCTATCACTGCTTGAGAATCCCAAAATACTGAATTGTTATCAGTGATGTGTGTATGAAAAATTTCAGCTCTCTCGGATGATAGGAAGTGGGTTAAAAATCAAGCTAAAATTTTGAATTGACACACATAGGCCCGCTTGTTAAGTGAAAGTTTATAAAAAGTGGAGAAATAAACATTTAATTTTTTAGAATCTATATAAAAATATAAATAGTCTATGTAACTCTTTCTCTGTCAAACACACATGTACATATGAACATCTTCAGCTAATAATTTTATTAACCATCAAATTTTGGGTTAAAATTTAGACAGTAAATTAAAATTAAAATTTAGACAGTAAATTAAAATTAAAATTTAGATAGTAAATTAAAATTAAAATTTAGACAGTAAAATAAAATTAAAATTTAGACAGTAAGTTTTTAATTTGAATTCAATGCTCTTTTTCAATTCTAAAGCTCACAGTTTCATTCTTATTTTTGGTATAAACTGAATGTACATATAATACTGTAATATTTAATTATTCACTGCTGTGAAATGTTTGAATTTTTGATAGAGACATCATTCTAAAAATAAAAATATGGATAAACATTTCATTAGATTTTCCATCTTGTTAATAAATGTAACTCTTATGCAAACGACAGATGAAAAATTTATCTATATTACAAATTTATTGGTATGAAGATGAAATCTTTTAAATTTTAAATTATCGAATATATTTTGTAGCATTAAAATTATTATAAAGATTTAAATAGTATTTCTTTTCTTCGTTGCTAAGAATAATCATCAGTAGAAAGTAATTTTATCAGTTTTAAACATTCATTCAGATAAATGGGGATTCAGATCGATTCATGTGTTAGTGGCGCATTTATTATTAAAGGTGTATTTTTTTGGATTAATATTATGCCAGAGAGACAATGTTTATTTGAACAGATTGATTTTTGGATTTATTATTTATGAATTCGAAATAGGAGCAAGATTTTGATTGATAATCCTGGACCTTTAGTTTCAAACACAGGAAGTGTTTACAGGAAAGTGTTTCAAAACTGATATAGATTGTATTCAAGTATATGATAAATCACATACATTTTTATCGAAAATAAATCTATCTTCAAGCAAGTGAAATTTATACAGATTTATTTTACCCTTAAAATAGGGTAGCCGCGAGCTCGTCGCTGGCACTGTTTCGTTGAGGCATATGTTCGAGTTCTGATGCTACTAAAGACCTGCTGTGTAACGGGACTGACGTTGCTTCTAAGAACAACGTTAATAAACAATCAGTCAAATTAATTCAAAGTCATAACTAAATATTTACTAATTTTCATAATTCAACCATTATTATAAAACGACCAAAGCGAAAGCTTTTATGAAGGTAAAATTTAACTCAGTTTTAAATTCTTTAAAAAAACAAGCAACTCTAACATCTTGGATAAAGCTTTACAATTATTTTTATTAAAACATACATTTTATATTTGTTTTCTATTTTCAACTATTTGAACAGGTAGCATCTGAATGTCATCTTAAGTAATTTGAATTTGTATCATACGAGATTTTTAATATCAATTAACAGAAAAATTGAAACTAGTTGTGATAGCAGCACCCATTTAGAGAAAAATTTGAGTTTAAGAAGGTGAAAGAAAAACGTATGCTATAATTATGCACAAAAATTCCAAAAATGAGGAAGATAAATACACAGTTGATAAAAAACGATTTCTCTGACTGCTTTTTTCTTCTTCATAAAACAAGTTAGAGAAAAAAAAAGAGTGTAAGATGACAAGCAACCAAAAAAGAAAAATCCAGGACTAAAAGAATGTCGCTCCTAATTCATTTCATGAGCTTACAAATATGTTCCGAAATTTATTTAACTCAATAGGACTGAAATGACAGAAATATGTTTGATTTACATTTAATATATTTGAAATTTTTAAAAACATACAATTAATTCTCAAATTACGTTTTGATGAAAAATATTTTTTAACGAGTTACGTGATGTAATAACTCTAAAATGATGGATTCGTGAATGGGCTTTTCCTGTTAAAGCATTTTTTATCCACAATTTTGAGAAAACATGCAGCAAAATTTAAGAAAGTGTTAGTATTGCCAATGCATTCTGGTAAAAAAGACTTGTTACAAATAAAGAAATCTTGTAAATTTAAATTTCTCAACCTTTAAATATATAGGATTATTGAAACAAAGATATTTTATACGATAAAAATCTTCTGAATTTTAAAAATACACAAATCATAATACGAGAAATCTAATAAACATACTTGATTTTATACTAAGAGATCATTTTAATAATTCTTGAATCTTTTTCATAAATAATATTGTATATATATTGGTTAAATATTTCCTTTACCATCATTTAACACTCATAATTTTTTCGTTACAGAAATTTGAATTCAATAATTCGTTAATTAATAATTCGTAACTGATATTTAAAATTTTAAAGGTCACTATTTCTCCCCTCTTTCATTAATATAAACTGAGGTGCTAAGTAAAACTCAATAAAAAATTATTAAAATTTTTCTTGAGCAATATAATACTTTATAACCAAGTGCTATAAAGTAAAACTGCAGCTTATATACTTCAAAAATGCATATTTAAAACTTAATTTTTCTCAAGTATGATAAAACAAGTATATTTCCAAAAATTTGTTTTCATTATAACATAGTAAAAAATGAATGTCCACTTTATAAACACTTAAAATTTAAGTAAAAAACCTTTTTATCATTTCCAATGCATATCATGTTCGTTTTACTTGTAAAATTAGCGTGAAGGATATACGCTTCAAAATATGCATGACTAATATGTATTTTATGTATAAACACAATTATCCTTCATCAAAGAATCAAAAAGCTTATCTTCGAAAGAATACAATTAATTGATAACATAAGTAATTTAAAACACATAATAGATAAAAATTTAATGTACACAGAATTATCTCAGAATTAAGCACTGTTGAAGAGGGTGAAATAATAACCCCGCGTTGCCCTAATACAAATTCAGTACACATTGCGAAGAAAGCGGTTTTATTTTTAGTGACTTACAAGATATACAATGTAAAAAAAAGTCATTTTTATCAGCAATGCTCTGAAATTTAAATAAAAATTAGTATAAATATACGTTTATATTTTTTACTAAAAAAGAATTTCACTGCAAGGACTAGTTTTTTTTAAAAAAATATTTCTCGTATTATATCAATAATCAATGTTAACTATACGCGAAAAATCAATATTGTCTCGTTGTCTGTTGGATGAAATTATTATTTGGTAGCATTCCAAATCCAATATACTGAGAAATGAAGCTCGGCGCCTAGTTGCAAAGTGAGAGTTCTAATGACGATGATGACATGTGTTTCTTGATGTGCATGGGAGTTAGCATGTGGCGATTTGCAAATAAAGTTGAATGTCGTGAAAAATAATGCAAAATTTGTCAATATTTCTGTCTCTATTGTATCAATATTTAATTAGTTTAAATATCTGTAAAGAAGAGTCTCGGAAAGATTGTTTGATTTGAATTGATTGCTGTTTTCGTCGGTGTAACAGATTTTATTCCGAGTAGAAAAAATAGATAATTTGTTAAGAATACAAAATAATTCATTTTAGATATGATTCCCAAAATAAATAGCAGCAATAATGTTTCTTTAGATTATGAATGTTTTGCAATATCATTTGTACAAGTACGAAGAATGCAACTGTTGTATTATTACGTACTCCGATATAATAGTTATCAAAATTAAAGTAGTTAATTTATCGAAAAAGGTACAGTGGAGTATTTCAATAGCAATAAAGATTAAATTGACATTTAAATTTAAATAAAAGTAAAGAGGAGTTTCTAAATACAATACAATATAAACATAGATTAAATTATAACATGAAAAAAAGGAGAAAGTATTTGAAGAGAGAGTTAGAGACGAACCTAGTAATTTATATTACTTCGTGATTTTTACGTGGAAGAAACGGCATTTTATTTTCTTCAAAGATCACATGACAATTTAGATGGCAAGCTACATTAGCGCGCAACAGTCACTAATATTCTGCATGACTATATTTGTTGGAATCATGACTCGATCCACACGTAATTGGTCACACAGCTCACAACAATAAAAATTGGATCACCACGAATCCAAATAAACATCGAAATATTCGAAAAATATACATGATGACTGTAAATATGAAGGTATATGAAGGTGAATCAAACATAATTAAGACTTTTTGAAAGAGGCATACGATATATTTATTTATTTTGCGAAGGAAACCACAGTGATTTTCAAAGTTTAAATAATCATTTGGTATCGTTTTATTCTTCACATGTTCATTTATTTAGTTGCTAGACTCGTGAAATACAACGTTATAGCAAAAAATGGAATACGAAAATGAAACTGTGTCATTAAAAGCAAACACTCGGTTATCTACACAAAAATGTATTCACTACTGTTTTTCTCACAATTAAATTATTTCTTGATCAATATGAAATTAAAGTGCAAGATATTACTGTGAATTTTTGGAGAAGATTAAAGCGGCTACAAAGACCTTGCATTGAGGTACGCAATGTTCCCCTTTTCGAAGACAATACAATACCCCATACAGCTGATATGACACAAGAGAAATTGAAGATACCACTTTGGACCACACTGATGGATACTGACTGCCTGATAGAACATTTCCATCGCATGGGAATCTTTAGGAACTCTGGATGAACCTCTGTGTAATTAGGCAGATACAATTAATAGATACTATCCCAGTCGATGTGTATCATAGGGATTCAGAAACGACGCTTTACTGGAGTGCTTGATAACTTTTGAGGCAGTAACTTCGGTCACTTCTTTATTTGTTCTAGTTTTTATATTTATATTTACTTAGCCATTGTAAATGATATATATATATATATATATATATATATATATAAAACTCTGGACCTCACAAAAACATCCTCTCTATAGTCCCGACTCTTCACCTACAAACTTCTATTTATTTAGATCTTTTAAAGGAGCATTAAAATAGAAAGATTTTATCGAATAAAGAAATAGAATTACATCCTCGATTGCACACGCCCATCTTTTTTTCATTATATTTGAATTTTAAAAATCCCAACACGTCGAAAAACTTGTAGATCTTATAAAAAGATATATAGAAAAATGACATACGTGAAATTTTGTTAAATCGTATTTCAGAAAAGATCTTTTAAAAAAATATTGCTTACATCCGATCCCTCCTTATAAATATAGCCTGTTTTTATACTTGTTATATCTACATTACCTATTATTATTTTATATAGGTAATGTAGATATAGCAAGTTAAAAATTATAAATATAATATTTTTTAATTATGAAATACTTTTTCAAATAGTACTATAAAATATAATATATTTTATTCATTTTTTTAAATAAAAGTTTTAAAAGAGAATTTACAAAGTAAATATAATCTCTTTTACAGTTCTAAAAGAGCATAATTTCTCCCACAATTTTATCTTCATCCTTATTTATTTTAAATAGCTTGACAAAACTTTGTATATGACATTACAATATTCTTCCCACATTGGATCACCTATCATATGTTCTTTATCCGAGATAGATGATCCAAAACTTTCTTTGGTCTTTAATGGATTATTGATAGTGCTTTTTTTTTTCTTTTACTTCTGTTTTCCTTCCTTCCATCTTTGTCAATAATCCGGGAAGAATCAAGCAAATATACATGCATCAACAATCCATGAGCAAACAAGGATTGGAATGCAAAAGCAACACACATCTTCCTCAACATGGGAATCATATCTTATCCCTTGCCCTTGAGTATAGTCATATACCTAGTAATTTTTTGTAGCCGGCTTATGAAATATCTTTCTCATTATTTCATTCGATAGATTCCTTTTTTATCCTATTCCTATCTTTTTTAGAATCCCTTTTTTCAAATGTGATTGAGAAAAATTGTTTTTTTTCCTTCATGGATAATTTATGAACTATTTTTGTTTTAATATTTTCATTTTTAGTTGAAACCTATTTTTTTTAATTCTTCGTCGAGTCCTTATTTGCTTGAATAGAGAAGCAATAAATCTTCAAATGTAATAATAATTTTAAATAAGGAAATATTAATGACATTATGGAATTAATATTTCAGCAAATGTTCTTGATTAAGTGTTTTTTTAAAGATTAAAAAAGTATTAGTATCTTAACATTATGAATATTTGAAAAGTTGTAATAAAACAATACG
This sequence comes from Nephila pilipes, assembly GCA_019974015.1. Lineage (NCBI taxonomy): Eukaryota > Metazoa > Arthropoda > Arachnida > Araneae > Nephilidae > Nephila > Nephila pilipes. The sequence continues at coordinate 482,787 of BMAW01051193.1, read as the reverse complement.
AATTTTTTTTGCCATATTTACTATCCAGCATTTCGTTTAATTCAATATAAACAAACACACATCTTCCTTTTTTAAGAAAATTATGGTTTACGGTTTACCTGATAAAGAACTTTAAAATAGTAGAAATAATAGTCAATTTCGCGTTTGAATGAGTAGAAAAGAATTAAAAATAAAATAATTAAACATACAACATGAACTTTAAGATAATAACCACTGTTCCAGTGTATATAGATAAGGAAAATGTTCTTAATATTTTTTGTGTGTTTCTTTAAATTTCTGATTTTAAAATCAAGTTTTCCTTTTCTTGATGAAATTTTCCTTTTTTTTTTTATTTATGGAAATTTCTATCATAAGATGAAAAAAAATATAAAAGTTTCATATGTTTAATTTACAAGATTAAACATAGAAAAGAAAAATAAAACAGAAAAAAAAATTCTCGCATATAGAAAGAAAGAAAAACAATATAAAATTCCTCAATTAGTAGTCTATGAAAAATATCGCAAGAGTTTCTTCAATTCTAATACGTGAAAATAAAAATAAATAAATAAATAAAAAAAAAAGCTCCTTTGCTGACAATTTTCTCTGTAGAAGTGTTTTCTCCTTCAGCATTGGGAAGTAAGCAGAAAAAAGATCGCGTGTGGGCTTTATTGTTTTCTGTTCTCGCTATTACATCACTCATGTCTTTTTCTTTTCTTTTTTCGGTGTCTTTTGAACATTTCTAGTTATAGAAACAAGATATATTTGGAATGTTAGGAAAGTAGGATGTGGTGTGTGTTTATCTCTATTCGGTGAATTTTTTTTTTTGAGGAAGTTCTGTTTCAAATAATAGCGGATTTAATTTTTAGAGGGCACGAGTATGTATAAAATCATCTATTTGTCTCGGAAACAATAAACAATTATTATTATTTTTAAATAAAAAGGGATAATTTGATATTATGCAGATAGATTTTCTTATGTTTTTAAAAAGAACAAAATGTTTCTATTTGACCTAGTTTATATTTCACTTTTGTCCAATAAAAGAGCGAAAGACCGAAGGCGAGGACAAACAAATTTTCACATACACACAAAGTTCTTTTTAATTATCAATTACAATTGTTTTGAAACAAATTTGACCTTATCATTAAATAACCAACTATTTTTTTTAACATTTTAGAGTCTTAATTATTTTCATAATGAACAATTAAAAAGAGTAGCATTTTCTGAAAAAAAAGCTGATTTTCCAAAATTTATCTGAGTAATACATATAATAAGTATTAGTTCTGTTAATAGTGTAGTGAAAATATTCAGTGATACCGTGTTAAAAATAAAATTATTATACAATTAGAACAGCGATTAAAATTAATAAATATTGCTTTTTTATCAGCGTTGTAATCTTATTAAATAAAAATATCACCTTCTCAATTATATTTATACTAATAAAAACATATTTAAGCATATTTTTATATTAAAGAGTTAAATAAATAATACAGTTAATAAATATTTTAATATTTTATATATTATGTATTTGAAATACAGGTAACAAATACACAATAAATTGTGTAAAATGAATGGATTGTCAACACTACTGATGGACTAATATGTTACAAAGAATAATATAAAAATAAAGATATATTATAAAATATTGTTATTTTTATCAACACGTTTTTAATGTAAAAACATGTTGATAAAAGTAACAATATATATATATATATATATATATATATATATATATATATAATGACAAGATAAATTTCACTTTTCAACAATTCAAAGTATGTGAGAGTAAAGAATATATTTTAAAAATGATAGACAACATTTGAAATTATATAGGTAAAACAATAAACGCTGTATTTCTGAAACATTTTCAAAAGTTACAAGTTACTTTATTGAGAAAGAAGCATTACTTTGAAACACATTATAAAATAAATGCATGAAAAAATATTAAACTTTATCACAAAACAAATATAAACCAGTACCAGAAATAGTTTTTACTGACAATCCAGACATATAGCGAATATTCTAGGATGAAGCTGGCATATACTAGCAAACGAAAAAAAAATGTCAAGTCTTCATTGGAAACATTTTTCTGCAAGAATACTATCAAAACACGAATTTGTGATTTTCTTTGAATTTCATGGACTCGAGGCATTTTAAATTCAAATACTTATTTTCCAATTCCTTTTTGAAATGGAAAGCGTAAGAAAAACATGAATAGATTCTCGAACTTTTCCATAAAATTCGTAGAAAACTGTGTATTTGAATAAATATAAAATACATAAATAATTAAGCGCAGAATAAATAATGAAAAAACAAAATTTGTTACATTGTTTACAAAAAATATTAGTTTTTATTATAATATACTCTCGAGTTTTAATACGAAGTTTAAGATTTTTTTTACATAAATTTTTAACACATGTGGAAGTTATACATCACATTGAAAATTCTTCAACCATTCAATATATGCTTTCAAAACAAAATAGCAACCAATTAAACAATTCAATAACATTGAGTGAAATAATTAAGATTTAATTTATATATATGTATATAAATATATGTAGTTAGCAAATTTTTTAAGAAATTCAGTTTTTAGACTAGCTTATTTTTATGATTTTTCCGTTTGTAATTGAACTTCAATTTCTTATATATATATACATTCACAATAAGTTTCATCAATTATATTTTATATTATAAATATTTGATTTAATACTATATATATATATATATATATATATATATATGTACTGGTGTCCCAAATTAAAGTAGTACATACATTTTTCACAATAATTCAAACCTGCTACCAGCAAAATTGATACAATTTGTGTCATATATATTAACTATTCCATTCTGGAACAAATTAAGAATGAGGGCGTATTCTTTTTACTAATAAGTTGAAATTCAGTACACATATTAATGCTCGATGAATCTTCATCCAGAGAGGACGTGGAGCTTGCAATCATTTTTCCAAAGTAAGGAAAATCGACCAATTTGGTGTAAGTGGGAATCCTTGTTTGGGGCGGCATCATGTTGGACAGTCGGATACTACTGCACGTCTTTGATGAAGGAGGTATCACAGCACAGCGCTGTAGGGACGAGGTCCTAGAAGCCTATCTCTGTTTTTTTTAAAAAAGTTACTTCTGCCCAGATCCATTTTATTGACGATAATACGAAGACACACAGAACTCACATTGCTGATGACTTTCTTGATGAAGAGGATATTCATCGTATGGTCTGGCCCGCGAAATCTAAGCATTGAAAGACGTGCTTTTAAATGAGTGGGATTTATTGCCGTAAGCATTTTTATACACCCTTATTACCAATATAATGGCTCATTGTGAGTGTTGTGCAGCAGTATACAACGGCCATATTCCATATTAGCCAAATATTTCTGGAGACATAATGCATCCCGATCTGGCAGTTTTCAATTTCATCCGTACCTTAACAAAGAATTCACCTCTTTTCCAAATTGTTATGCTGTCATATTTTCTTTTTTTCTATTATAATATTTTTCTGTACCAAATTTCGTTCAATAAACCAAATATTTCTCTAGTTATCACAGACTTTGTGTTTGTGACCACATTACAAACTAACATTTCTATATATATATATATATATATATATATATATATATATTCGCAGATTTAAAAAGTTAGAAGCGTGCAATGCATTCAAAACTTATCTATGAAGTATTTTAAGTATAAATAAACATTATAAGAGATTTTATTGGATACATTTAATAATCATGCGTATAGCAAAACCGAAGGCTAAATGATTACTTCTAAATTGGTTTCAATATCATTGTGCATGGAAGAGTTCTAATTCGACAAGATACAATGGTTTCTTTTATTAGACCAGCGAAACTCAAAGACATGAAAGAATTCAATTTAACCTACTCTAGGAAATCCAATAAATTTTCCATCAGATCCGGCTGCCCTCGTTTTTATGAAGACCGAAATATAGACCAAGTAGTAAACTAACTGGAAAGAAGTCCTTGGGCCGTTTCCCAATCTAAATGAAGTTAAGCCCCTACTGTTTAGAGTTAGATTTGATTGGAAACTAATAATACATTTTCTATTATGTGGAGAATCAAGAAATGTCAATATTTGAAGATTCTGGTAATGACAAATCCATTTGAACAAAATAAAGTACTGTCGTGAAAATTAATTTATTTTGTACTGAAAGGAAGAAAGGGAATCATTTATTTTAAATTCATGGAATGGAAATGAAAAAAAAAAATTAAAAATAATACAATTATGTTGATTTAACTTGCCCTTTCCTTGTTTCATCAAAATTGTTTTGTCTGCTAAAATGAAAATCCCATTACATGTAAGATTTTGTTCTATACGTTGTTATAATTGGAAAAAATGTAATATTTTTTGAGGAATTCTATTTAATTTAAAAGATTCTGCGTGATTTTTTCAAAAAATAAATTGAACTTGGAATGAAAAAAATACAGAAAATATATATGCATATGGGATAATAAGAATCAAAATAATTTCCTCGACCTCATTTTTTCTTATCGCAGTTTTAACAAACAATGTTTTCATTCATTTAAAAAGCGTATGAGGTGATACTTGTAAATTGAATAAGCAGTTTTAAACTTTTATTAATATTTCAGCCTTAGATGAAGTCCGGAATATTTTTCCAGAAATTACTTAAAAATTTTTTTGCTCCTTTCGAAAATTATGTCCTTTTTTTACTACTGAAATATTAATTTATTCTGGATTTGATAGTAACAGAAACTTTATTCAACAGTAATTTATGTTTATATCTAGTGAAAGTGATAGACTAGATGAAAAAAAAAATGACTAGATTGTACCAGGGAATACTAACAATACGGCCCTCAAGAATAAGTACACATAATAATTTACGCTTAATATGAAATTCTCATTCACTCCATTCGAATTCTATATTCCCTTCTGTAAAAAAAAATCATTTCATTATATATGCATTCAATATCATATATTTATTTACATTACATATTCCTTTCCTTAAGTTACTCATGATCGCTTATGCCATACGAGCCTTATATTAGTATTAAGAGGTCAAGTTTTTCAAGCCTTTATAGTACGGTTTCCAAAATAAAATTTGTGTGACTTTATTAGACATTTTCTCTAAATTTGAGAAGTTTTTCGAATGTAGAAATTGGCATATTATTATAATATTTTAATTACATATTAGAAACTAAACAAGTGATATAAACTAATATTTTCTGAGATATAAATAAGAATTTTAAATATTGTTTGATTGTATTAAATTTATTAGATTTTTATTGTGTTAATTATTTTGATGGTATATAAATAATGAGAAATATAGTTACACAAAAGTAAAAATTAGGAAAAAAATCTGGAAGCGATAGCATTTGAAACATATAATTAAAAGTCGATCAAAAAAGTAATTCTCATTTATAATTGATTGAATATAATTGATAATTTTATCAGAGATATTGTTATGCTAATTATCTGAAACTGAAGTATGAGAAAATATCATCTGTCTTCAACTTGAAAAAGTATTGATCACTGAGATGTAAGAAATTCCTTTCTTAACTGCTTGTTTTCAGCTGTAGAAAAGCCATTTGTTTTATCTAAGACATCATTAGAATTTGCCTAATTAAGTGGACATGATTAGTCAGATAAAATTTATGAAAATATTAAAACAGTAGTTGTGAGACAAGATATAAATATGTTTTGTCATTTGATACATGAAAAAAAAAAGATACTGAGAGCTTATGTTTTCAAATGGAGATAATTTAACAACGTTTAAGATGTTCCAAAGTTTGCAATTAGTATCCAAGCTTCTTTGATGATTTTGAATTTATTTATAAGGACTGCACAACTAAAATGTTTTTAAAATATTAAATACAGAAGTGAAGGAGGACAGGAATAATCCAATCAGAAAGTGCATTTTTAAAAGTTATTTATCAGTGTTTCTGCCTTAGAATTTTGCTCTATAATTGAGGGAAAAAATAGTTTAATGAATTTTTGCCCTGTAAATCCCTTTGAGATAATTAATAATACTTTTCATCAAAATCATTGATTTTTTTGAAATCTCTTAGTATTTATGATGGAGCGTTTTACATAAATTTTAACCGGGACTTTCTTCCATGATTTTGGAGGTATAATATATTTTTTCAAGTTATTATTTTTTTTATTTTATTTAGAAAGAAATGCATTTTTTAGTATATTAAAAATTATTGAAATAAAATTCTTTACAAATTATTATAAACAAGTGTTAAATATGTTTAAAATATTTATTTCTCGCCTCCTGGGAATCGTTGACTACAATTTGAGAAAATCACCGCAGTAAGAAATGCATCTGATTGTTCAAGAATAATCTAAGGTTTCTCAAAGGAATTTGACTAATTACTGCATTTCGCGAGAGCTGCGAGACCAATTCGCATTCCATTGAAGACCTTTAAAGTCATACAGTGTACTTTATCATTAAGACTAGCCTTAGTTTGACTTTATAAATGTGCTTGAAGACTCAGCAACGATCTAACTGGTTTCCGCTTCGTTGATGAGTGGGAGTTAGTAGTTCTAATTAAAATCGTTTAGGTTGAATGCTTCAGCAAACTTGTTAATGCTGACCAAAATTATTTCCAATATTAAGACTTGGCAAAGATTTGAGCCAGAAGTTTATTGGTTATTTGTGGTGTTCGATGAATTTTGTCATTCACGATCCTTTGATTCTGCGAGGGACTTATTGAGTGCGAGAGCCTATATATAATTTATTATCATAATCTGTGGTTCAGTGACTTGATCGCATTAGACAGTTAAAATGAGTTATGAGCATAGGCATTGAAAGTATTACATTGGGGAAATAGATAATGATAGTTCGATATTAATTGGCACTTAAAATTATACAGTTGACAAAATTAATTAATTGTCTCGGAATATTTGAAGGATTTACCATCGAAGATGATACTGTTTGTTAAAAACGATATAAAATTAATTATTATAGGTAATTAATCACAATAATTTTATTTATGCGTGAATATAGTTAGAATATATATCCTTGAAATCATGGACATACACTTAAACTTATTCGACAGTAATATATATATATATATATATATATATATATATATATATATTTATATGTATTAGAATCTACCTAGATGAAATAGTGCAATAATAATAAATATTTTTATTACATACTTTTATGACAAAATATATATTATTCCTCAATCACTTAAGTCTATAAAGAAAAGTAGTCATTTTTTTTATATAAGGAGCAATCTGTGCGTTTACAACAATGTTTGCTGTAAAGCTAGAGAAAATCTTTCGAAGAAATTATCTTAAATTTGATTCGTATTTTGGAATATTTCTCAGCCATTTCTAGTTCATTATTAGTTGAACAAGTATTTTAAGAAATGTTTTACCTAGATAAAATCTAGTAACTTAATTTCTGAATAAATATATTCAGAACTTCATTAGAACAATAATAATATAAATTAGATTTCATCCTGCATCAAAATCGAAATCTAAACGACGCTTTGGAATTTATTCAAAATAAAATGAGATATTGAATATAGATTGGTTTTAATTCTACTTTTATAAATGTATGTAATATTTTGGAATTTTATCTTGATATCGAGTCTGAATTGTAATTCAAAGCCCAAGAAACTAAACTTCAAAAATTTTCTCTTAGAAACTGGTATTTGAGGACTTTTATATTTATTGTTGAAGGTGTGTCAAAAGTTTTATTAAAATTGACATTGATAATTAAATACCAGTTTCTACTAAAATGAACACGAAAATTTATAATTTAATGTGAAAATGAAATAAATTTCATTCTGAATACAAAACATAATTGCATATAAGACCGCCAATAATTTTAAATAATATGTTATTCCGTTCTTCTAACTATAAAGATCTTATTTAATTAAAGGGAAAGGAAATATTTTCTTTTGATACTTCTCTTAATATTTAATAATTAAGATATTACAAAACATATTAGAATAAGCTTCAAAACACGTTTGAAAAATATTAACAGCGTGTAATACTCTCTATAATCATAAAATTAATAAAGAACTACTGAGCCAGCACGGTATTCAGTAAAACAATTTCTTGAATATATGTAATTTCCCTAAACTCTATAAAATAAAAATATAAAATCTTGCCAAACTAGCACAGTTTGAAAGAATATTAATAATGTAATTCAATTTATCAACGCATTTGTTTCAAAGCATTCTTCCATTCATCACACTTGAAAGGATAATGAAGCAATACCGTTCCTTTGATATGCTCGAATAACTATGCAATTCCATTAATCCAGCTCAATTCCCAAATGCGTAAGCTACCATTAAAGAGTATTGGATTCCAATTGCAGTTAATACATGCTATCAAGAATGGCTTGGTCCATTCTTTGGATTTTAATGGAAATCACCATGTAATTAATTCGAAAAGAAAATGTACAAAATCCTTTATAAAGCATAACAAATACTAGGCGTTAATGTTAAAATTATTGTACTGTAACATGACTGTTTTTCAATTCTTTTGTTATAATGGTTTGAAAAATTAACATTATAAATTAGAGAAATGTCTATTTAAAATGTAAATACCTTCTAATTCTTCTAGAAGTTTTTTTTTGTATTTTTATGGCTAATGTTCGAGAACACCGGAACATTTTGGGATAAAAATTATATATAAATATATTAAATTCAGAAAAAAACTAGCTAATGGTATATTTAAATATTTTTAATTCGGAAAATCTAAATACTCGAGGAATATGTTGAAGCTTTTATAATAAGCTTAAATTTTTTATGATCGTTTTTATTACTAATGTAACATGAAAGTGTGAAAAACTGTATTTAATAATAATTGGAACAGATTCGAAAGATAACGGGATTTTGAGAAATATTTGAGGATATATATATATATATATATATATATATATATATATATATATATATATACAGCAAACTATTACAGTATTTATGAAATAAACATTTAATGTAAAATATACTGGTCTACTTATACAGATTTTAGACATTGGGCAAATAAAAATTCATGAATAGTATAAATATGATTTTAAGAGATTTTTAACCTTTATATATTTAGTAATTTAAATATTGTGAATAGATGTTTATGAACTCATAGTCTGTTAATTTAATTAGTAAGAAAACTTTTTATTATTTGAAACACATGTAAGGTCTTTGTTTAAAATTGTTATAAATGTAAGATAGAATATTTTTATTTAACATCTAAAATATTTTCTATTCTAGTAAAATCAAGTATTCTACTTCTATTTCTAGTAAAATAAAAATAACATGAATTAATCACATGAAACATTCTAGTAAAAATTTGACACTTCATAGCTTTAAGCAATATTTAAAAACATTGTAACCCAAGATAAATCACATTTTTTTGAAATTTTCGCTCAGTAAACAAGAATGCTACATTTCTTGGGTTTATTCACAAAATAATACTTTTTAATTTTCATTTTAAGAAACGTCTGTCTAAAATTATTTTCTCTTTAATTAATTGATTGTAATTTTGTGGTTTAATTTTTATACAAAAATTACAATAATTATTATGTAGAAAAAAAATTGGAGGAATTAATTTTCTCAGATAGTTCTGAAATATTTTCTATCGTCTACACTAACGTAAAGAAGTGAACTTCGTTATGTAGAAACTTAGAAAATGACACAAGACTAGTTTCAAAATTCAAGAAATAAAAACTATAATATTTTTCTACTTCAGAAAATGATCATATAAACTAATTTACGTGTATTATCTTTTGAAAAATATAATTACGGAAGCCATTCAAGATTTCCTAATTACCGTTATTACATTTCAAAATAATTTCTAGACATCCGAAATTCTAAGCTCCTGACCAATAGGAAGACAAAAAGAGCGATATTTGCTTGTACCTAATTATTAAATTATATAACTTAAACTGAAAACACATACACATTTAGATTTGCAAATATATTATTAAATAAGGAGTTTTGATAGTGGATGAGTGTAATTTACTTTTGAAATTGATACTTTCCCTAAAGAAAACATTCAATGAGTTCTAAAAAGATATCATCGAAACAAAATAATTATAATTATACAAGGATGGATGTTCAAGCTGTATTTTTAAAAGAAGAATTAATTAAATTTGCATATATATACACCTAACTATTCCAAAATATCTTAAGAACCTATGAAAGGAGACAAAGAAAGTAAAAAATCAAAAAAAAATGTAATTTAAAATGTTTTTTCTGGCTTTGAATAGACATACATAGCTAAACGTGTTTTTTTAGATTTAAACTATTCCTTCAGCAAATTACTTTATAATAAAAAGGTTAAAACCAAAATGAATTAAACTTAGATACAATATATATATATATATATATATATATATATATATATATATATATATATTATAAATTCATCATTGCTTCTTACTTGTATTACACATTATTTTATAAATATTTTTAATTGACACTGATAAACAGTTATTTAAAAGAGAAATAATGAAATTAATTTAACAGGTAAAATTAAAATTTTGTTAAAAAGATTTAATTGTTTAGTAGTAATCATAATATTTTACTAAGTCTTGTACACTTTTAATAATGCATTTGTTGGAGTATTTGTATATAGAAAGAATAACGACATTTTTAAAAACATTCTTATTAATTTGCGTAAAATAAATAAGAGTTTCATAAACGAAAGATTTTCAATGATTTGTTGATCGTTAAATTAAATAAAATAATTTTATAAGATAATTTCTTTAATTTAATAATCAAAAATTATGACAATTATACATAAATTTAAGCATATAAATTATATTATATAAAATAAAGTGCCAATATATTTTTTATTAAATTTTTCTAGTCTTTATATTATATTATAAGCTCATTTTGATAGTAAATAAATAAATAAAAATCAGTTTAACTTCCGTATTTATGATTTACAAATAGTGTTAAAAACACACTCAAAATAATATTTTCCGTCTCTCAATATTTTTTATGACTTTCTCATATTTTCGCAGTTGCTTAATTATATCAAAATCTTTCAAAATGGTTCTCAAATTTCATAAATTAAAAAGTATTAAACATTTCAGACATAATTTTAATTAAAATAACTGATATTTTTCGAACAAACTATAAACGAAATATAGATAAGAAGAAATTTAGATTAAAATTTAATTTTATGCTCATTGTATTTCTAGAATAACTTAATTTGTATGTATGAAATGTTTAATTCTGTGTGTTTTATAAAAATGTTTTAATAAAAACAAAATACCTTTTGATTATTATTAAAAGAATCCACAGAGAGAAAAATAATTTATTTCAACAATTATTTTTTATCTATTGATTAAAAAAAAATCAATGTCAAAGAAATATAATGCGAAGTAACAAGTAACATAATCTAAAAAAATTAGCCCTGCTTATTTTAATAATATTTATAGAATGTGTCTCTATTCAGAGATATTTGAAGAAACAAAATCCTCCTATCGCATGTTAATTCAAAATTTTGATAAATACGTTTTGAAAGAATTATTTAATAAAGATACCTGGTCATTTATTATGTTCAATAATTAGGAGTTAAATATAAATTAAGATGAAAAATTTGAATTGTTCTGTGCAAAGTTTTGCAAAAAACAGATTGAGCCATCAAAGATGGTAATTTGTTTTAGTAATTATTAAATTACTTGATTAAATATTAGAATTAAAGCAAACGATAAAACAGTGAGGCGAGCAATAATATATTTTATCAGATTTTAAAATTAATGCAAATGATACAAATATTAAATTTAATATATTTTAAAATAAATGTAATTACTATTACCATAAATTGAAAGAAAGTCACCGCATTTTATACTTTATTTTGAAAAATCGTCGGGCGACACATTTGTTCATTACATAAAACAAAGACCTTTTGGAGGGTATCAATTTTAAAAATAAGTATATTATAAGAAAATTTGGTATGAAAAACAATTAAATACTTTTTGATTGAATTATGGTAATACATAAGACATGAATTCATAATTCTGTTTTATTTATGATACTTTTTCAAATATACAAAAAGTAATCAAAAGTTCTAAAAATGAATTTAATTTCACTCAAATATATTTTAAACAAAATAATTTATTCAAAGAGAAATAATAATAAGAAAAATACTTATTTATAGCTGATAATCTTTATTAGCCAACATTTTGTTTCATATTTTTGCAAAAATTTAAGGTTTTTTTTTTAAAAACATATTTTTACATCATAATATGATTATGGTAGGAGTTAGATTCCTTAACATAATCATAATTTCCATTTCGTTATTTATTTAAACAAATATTACTCTAAAAATAAAAGAAATCTTTACAAAGTTAACATATCGCCTTATTTTCGTTCATTTTCTGTGCTTGAATTTGTAACAGATGCCGCCGAAACGGAACTTGTAACCCTTCCAGATAAGATGTTCATCCCCAGTAACACTTCCCTATCCTTGATGTAACAGCGCAACTGACGGATGAGTGAAGTCCAAGGTCTCATCCAGGTAGTTCGTGGCCTACAGATAAACGAGGTCAGACGACGAGGGATAAAATTAGAAGACGCGTTTCCTTTGTCTTAATCCAAAAGCTCCGTTTTTAACGAGATGAGCACGTTGTCTCTCAGTGTTGAATGACGTAACAACAATTTGAGGGTTGAGAACTTGCAATGTGGTTCATTTTTTTCATGTTTCACGTGTTGCAATTGAAAAAGATATAAACAAAATCAGTGAAAAGATATAAATTCTTTTTAACTTTGAAACTGGTGAAAATGAACAAATGAATACATTCAAATGTTGCTTGCATGAAATTGCAGTAAAAATATGATTGTTAATACAAAAACGAAAAATAAATTGATTTTGATTATTCGTCTTTAATAGAAAATTGATGTATTTTTGTATTGAACTGGGTACTTGATTTAATTTACTTAAAATTAAACAAATTTCAGGTAAATAAAATTTCAAAGCTTTTTTTTAACTTAGGTTGAAAAACTAGACTACAGCTTAACCGATAATGAAATATTTTAGAATATTTTCGAATGAAGCCAAGGAATTTCTGAAACTCTCTTTATATATCTAATTTATTAAAACGTAGATAGTAATAAGTATCTTAATAGAAATTAATTATTTTTCTTTACAATTAATTACGCTAAAACTTTCACTAAAATTTAAAATTCGTTGATTTTCTTAAAAAACGTTTGAAAACACTAAAGAAAATGTTTCGAAGGAGATTTATATATTCATTATTACATTGCCTCTTTAAAACGCTCTCAAAATTGATCAGATTTTCTCCAATAGTGTTGACTGAACCATTTTAACAATGTCTATTGTAACCAAATTTTCCTTATTGCTAAAAACAAAAAAAAAAATGTTATTCATTGATAAGTACTATTTTAAAGAAAATTAACGATATGGAGAGAGAGAGAGAGAGAGAGAGAGAGAGAATTGTGTGTGTGTGTAAAACTACTCTGTATTTTTAAAAATTCAACATACAATTTTATTATAATCATTCATCTGACCTATGAAGGAGTTTTTTCAAGAGAGAAAAAGACATCAAATCCCAAAGACAAATATAAATTCAAGGTCAGGTGTATAGGAGAAATAATAAATAATATTAAGATTAAAAATATTCACAATAACCGTAGAATATGAATACTAAACAGTATTTGCGTTTCTGTAAGTTCATTGATATTCAAAGAAGCAAACTTTTAAGAATAGTGTCGTTCTATTATAAAATCTCTTGAGAGAGAAATAACGAGCATGCATGTATTAAGTTAGAAATGAATTTACTAAATCTCAAGAGAAGGATAAAATCATAAAAAACTAACCAAATGTGTTTCAATTCAAAGACACAAAGTGACAATTTGCGTTTAATATTCTACATTTTCGAATGATTTATGATGTTAAATTAAAGAACTGTTGCAGTTATCGTGATATGGTATATTTTTGCTTCTACGATTGCTTGTATCAACAGCGATAACAATCAACCGTTGTGGATTTGTGTCCCGGTATCCAAGACAACAGTCTTTGTTCGTAAGCCCCGTTATTAACACCATAAAGACTGCATTCTGCATTATTAATTGAACCAAGCCAGAAATTGAACTGAGTGATACGCTTCAGTTGATTGAACAGTTTTCTATGTACTTTCCGTAAATAGTCATAACGGATCTAATTCTATAAGAAGTACATGTTCGCTCAGGAATTCTAAAAACTTTTTCTAATATAAATTATAATAAATAACATAATAAAATCATTCATCTGATTTTTTTCTACAACAATGATTGTAACAGTTGAAGCGTTTTTCCAATAGAAAAATTTATATATTTGTTTTTAAATAGTCTTACAAAATTTAAAAAAAATGACCCGAAAAGATCTAATCAAAAACAACATTAAATTAGAATAAAAATAAAAAATAATATTCATAGTAAGCCATACGTACGTTTACTTATAGTGATATAAAATTTTATAACCATGACTAAGGAATAAATTGGAAATTAAGGAAAAATACGAAAATAAAGAAACAAGATGATATTTGATCACAGTTTTTTAAACCATTCATATTTTTTTGGCATTAACTACAATGTGATATTAAATATGATTAACTGCATTAAGAAAAATAATATCACATTATTTTTAAAAGGTAATGAAAAATATATTAAACTAAATAAATAGAAGGCTCAAATACAGCAACCAGTGCATAACTAATTTTTAATTATATAAAAATAGCTTTTATAAATTTCGATTTTGATTATTAAATCTAAGTATTGACACAAAATTTTTATATTACGTAAGCAAATTTAAGAATAAAAACATATTTAGTTAGTGAGATATTAAAGTGTGGGCAGGCTAAATATTAAAAAAAATTACAGAGAATATTTAAGTAAGGAAAATGCACTCAACGGCTACACAAAGACACCACTTATTAGCAGAAAGAGAGATTTATTAATATATATATATATATATATATATATATATATA
>BMAW01051193.1:432551-467457 GCA_019974015.1 Nephila pilipes | reverse complement strand
CATTTTAACAATGTCTATTGTAACCAAATTTTCCTTATTGCTAAAAACAAAAAAAAAAAAAACAAAAAAAAAAAATGTTATTCATTGATAAGTACTATTTTAAAGAAAATTAACGATATGGAGAGAGAGAGAGAGAGAGAATTGTGTGTGTGTAAAACTACTCTGTATTTTTAAAAATTCAACATACAATTTTATTATAATCATTCATCTGACCTATGAAGGAGTTTTTTCAAGAGAGAAAAAGACATCAAATCCCAAAGACAAATATAAATTCAAGGTCAGGTGTATAGGAGAAATAATAAATAATATTAAGATTAAAAATATTCACAATAACCGTAGAATATGAATACTAAACAGTATTTGCGTTTCTGTAAGTTCATTGATATTCAAAGAAGCAAACTTTTAAGAATAGTGTCGTTCTATTATAAAATCTCTTGAGAGAGAAATAACGAGCATGCATGTATTAAGTTAGAAATGAATTTACTAAATTTCAAGAGAAGGATAAAATCATAAAAAACTAACCAAATGTGTTTCAATTCAAAGACACAAAGTGACAATTTGCGTTTAATATTCTACATTTTCGAATGATTTATGATGTTAAATTAAAGAACTGTTGCAGTTATCGTGCTATGGTATATTTTTGCTTCTACGATTGCTTGTATCAACAGTGATAACAATCAACCGTTGTGGATTTGTGTCCCGGTATCCAAGACAACAGTCTTTGTTCGTAAGCCCCGTTATTAACACCATAAAGACTGCATTCTGCATTATTAATTGAACCAAGCCAGAAATTGAACTGAGTGATACGCTTCAGTTGATTGAACAGTTTTCTATGTACTTTCCGTAAATAGTCATAACGGATCTAATTCTATAAGAAGTACATGTTCGCTCATGAATTCTAAAAACTTTTTCTAATATAAATTATAATAAATAACATAATAAAATCATTCATCTGATTTTTTTCTACAACAATGATTGTAACAGTTGAAGCGTTTTTCCAATAGAAAAATTTATATATTTGTTTTTAAATAGTCTTACAAAATTTGAAAAAAATGACCCCTAAAAGATCTAATCAAAAACAACATTAAATTAGAATAAAAATAAAAAATAATATTCATAGTAAGCCATACGTACGTTTACTTATAGTGATATAAAATTTTATAACCATGACTAAGGAATAAATTGGAAATTAAGGAAAAATACGAAAATAAAGAAACAAGATGATATTTGATCACAGTTTTTTAAACCATTCATATTTTTTTGGCATTAACTACAATGTGATATTAAATATGATTAACTGCATTAAGAAAAATAATATCACATTATTTTTAAAAGGTAATGAAAAATATATTAAACTAAATAAATAGAAGGCTCAAATACAGCAACCAGTGCATAGCTAATTTTTAATTATATAAAAATAGCTTTTATAAATTTCGATTTTGATTATTAAATCTAAGTATTGACACAAAATTTTTATATTACGTAAGCAAATTTAAGAATAAAAACATATTTAGTTAGTGAGATATTAAAGTGTGGGCAGGCTAAATATTAAAAAAAATTACAGAGAATATTTAAGTAAGGAAAATGCACTCAACGGCTACACAAAGACACCACTTATTAGCAGAAAGAGAGATTTATTAATATATATATATATTGAAAAGGAATTTTTTTTTTGCGGAATTCAAATACTCGCACTTTGTGTAGTAAGCATCGTAGTGTATAAAATGCTTCGAAACTTCATTTTCATGATTAAACGCATTTATTCTCTTTTTCCCAGTTTAATAAACTTTTAATTTTGAGCTCAAGGCTAAAGGCAAACGAAATTCTTAGAAGTGCAGCCAATTTAATTATTTTACACTGTTAACTAAGACCTACTGGCATGTACTTAAAATTTGAAATGCGTGAATGCATTAAGAAGCATCCAGAAATAAAAATATCTCAAAATTTATGGTGATCCATCAATGTAATCTCTACCTGCTAAAGGAAGCTTTGAAACTTATCCTCCGCAAGAAATTTTTTTCCACACATATTGGTGAGGTTTTAAAAGCAATTTATTAAACTTCATTCTTGAAAACTGATTAAAGGCGGAAGCTTTTTTTTATGAAGAAATAATTGTTCAACAAACCATGATGTCTTTTTTCCTTTCATAATTGATATGTAACAAAAATAAAATGTTAATCAATGCTATTCATGTTTATTTTTAAAAATGGAGGAAATGTGGTTTTAACTTCGCTTGTATAAAAATAATTAATTGATTTGAAGTATTTCTGACTGCATAAAGTAAGAAATATATATATATATATTGAAAAAAAAAAATGAATTCAAATGAAAGAGGAATTTAATTTTTGGTTATTTAACATAATATTATTTTATTTTAATAAACTATCCTTATTTTAATATACTAAATTACTTCTATCTGTATTTTTATTACTGTAATTTTTGTTTTCTTTTTATTATTCTTAATACGGCTGCTGTAGCGTTGTGGTCATGATCTAGGACTCGTGACCGGTTTTGTCTTCATCGAATTGTTGATTCGCACCCTGGTACTACTGAAAGACTCGACGTGTAACGCGGCTGGTTCACGTTAAATTTGATCGAGATTCGAAGTCCTGGTGATGGGGGTGATAGTTGAGGTGATGTTGAAGTTTAAAGTGAGATGTGAGAGCTCAGGTGTCGTCCTCGTCACTCGACCGAGGCTCAAAATTTCGAGGTCTGTCGTCAACAGCCTTCGTGTTGTTCTCAGTGCGATGTTAATAAGACATCAGATATAATTCTTAATATACTTTTAATAGCAACCAATTGTAATTTTTGTCGCATTGAACTTTAGCTATAATATTATAAATTGCGAATAATTAATTGTTATTTTTTATTTCCACATCGAAAATATACATTTAATTGTACAATATTTGCTTATTTATGATACTTATATAATTAAAATGCCCGTGTTAACTGATGATTATTTTGGGGTTAATTACCCAGATTCTGATTTTTTATTATAATGTTTTCCTTATAAAAAGCAATATTGCATTATTAAGTGTAATGAATATAATAGAGGAGATAAGGAAATTAAAGATATTTAAAGGAACTCTACATTGGTTCGAGAAACTCTGAGATGATATAATTAGAATGTATACTTGACTCAGATCTGGAAACTAGAAATCTACTTGAATCGGATCCGATAATAATATTTGGTTAAGAAAGTGGTTGTTAACAGCCCTATATAATTTATTTATTTTAATATGCTATTTAAAGAGAGCAAAAAGTGATTAAAACATTTTGGCTAACTACTATTGGGTCACTTTGTCCCTTAATCACAACGATGGCCATTTGTTAAGCAATTATATAATCATAAGAGAAAAATGCTTCAATTTCAAAACATCTTTTTTCCCATTTCTGCATATGAATGTGTAATGAATAATATCTGTATTAAGCGAATCTTCCTTAGATATTTGAAGTATTTTCAGTGACTGATCTACACATCATTTTGAATTTATTTTACAAAAAAATATACAATTTGGGACAAATAATGCTTCACCAGTTTCAGAATATTCAAACCATTTTTTTTAATCCGGAATTTAAGTCCACCTGAAAGTCTTATTCATTCCATTATATTTATTAGTATAATTATAGAAACGATTTGCATTGAATGGAAATTTATTTGCTTAAGAAATGGAAAAATATCAACGAAAAGTTAATTAAAAATTTTAAGAAGCTATTTATTAATTTTACGGAAATTAAAAAGTACATCCAGAATTTGGATCCTTCACTTATCACAAAAAAATATTTTTTCATGTTGGAAAGATACATATTATAAATTATAGTAGATTTACGACATTTACTCTGTTTGTTAATCACCATTTATAAAAAAATCCAATTTTCTCACTTTTTTCCAATGCAATTTTGGGAAAAAAACAATCTAAAGCACGAAAGCCCGAAGTCCGATCGACTTTTAACACTAAATTAAAACGTAATACTGTTTTAATGAATATCTTACAGAGTTGTAAATTAAAGGGGGGGGGAAAGAGGTTTCCAACGATATAATATAAAGACATAAAAAATTTCAATTTAAATGGTACTTTAATTTATAAATTAAATGCAATTTTTAGGATTCACAAAGGGGAAAATGTATGTAATGTTCCTAAAAATTCAAAATAACTTAATACAAAATATCCACAAATTTTCAAGGTATATATTTATTTTAGAGCATGATAAATTCCTTCGTCCTTCACTGAAAAAAATATTTATTGTCTTTGTAAAACATCAATAAAAAATCCCCGTTGTTTACTATTAATTACATCTAACTTCATTGCGTTTAATTTGTTCTTCCATTAGATAGTCGAATTAACTAATTCGCTAGAAAAGCGAAATGGGTCGACAATGAATTCCATTAGAACCAAATTGCATTATATTCAAGTCTTCTATTTCCTTCTAGCAATTTAGGTTCAGTAATTACGTTACGTTACGTCTCGTTTCGTTTCGTTTCATTCTATAAAGCTCTGTTTCGTATTTTTCTGTGAAGGTCTACCTTAGTCAGAATATTTCAGCTACGAAAGAAGGAAGTCAGAAATGCAGAAATGACTGTGAAAAGCGCCGAGCTAACAAAAGGACTGCTACTGAATGTTAGGAATTGAGTCAGTCCTCGGTGGTGTAGAGAAAAAAAAAGATAAGTTCAAGGTTTGAATGTGAAGGTAGTGCTGTTAACAAAAAGAAGAGGCTGCTCGATAAAAATGCTTGAGATAGAGAGAGAGAGAGCGTTTATCAGATTTATTCTTTTTTTTCACTGTTGAAGTTAAGAGCCAAATTTTACGGTTATTTTGGAGGGTGGAAGGTTTTTTAAGGTTTTTTTTCAGATGTGTGAATGACGTAAAAATGAAGCCAATTAAATTTGATATACTTCAAATAGAAATTTCATATATAACTGAAAAAATGTAATTGAAAATTTAAATATATTTTTATTGCATAATCGTAAACGGGGAATTGAAAACAGGAAAATCGAACAAATGTATCGGATAGATATGCTATTATTCAGAGCAAGAGATCTCAAAATAAACAAACAAAACAAAGACAGGACCTTTTAAAATTTTGATTAATTTTTATATCCCAGTTTTGCATCCTGAATTACAAAACACTGAAATTTTACTGGTACTTAAATATAAATTCATGCTTAATGATTACTAAGAAATAATTTAAATGTCTAGATGAATTTTATTCTTTATGTGTTTGATCTTTATGTACATAATTTTGTAAATTATAGTTATTAATGTTGATTTACTTGGTTTTAGGGAGAGGCAAATTGAAGTAGCCCACAGTATGGAGAAGGTAGAGCTCAATCTACTGAATTCCACAATAACAATTATCGGAAGGTGAAGATATGCAAGGAGAAATGTATAACTCTGGATAAATTAAGGTTCAGTGTCTATTATTGTTTTAGTAATAATCAATACTTTACGTTACTCCGAGTTACTGTAAAGTTGTAATTATTACTAAAAATTTAAACCTTTACAGTAATGCGAGTTCCTTCAGAAGTTTTTAAATAGTAAATTAACTATTTAAATAGTAAATAACTATTAATAGTAAATTAACTATTTAAAAATTAAACTTTTACAGTAATGCGGGTTCGTTCAATATATGGCTTCCTGAAACCAAAAAGAGCACCTTTAATATCTATAATTTACCTCATTATGCCCATAAAGCATACTATGCATATATGCATTACTATGCAAAGTAAATTTTATTCAGGTATCTCTGTTACTTCTTAGTAATAAAAAAACTTTACAATACCCTCATATATATATATATTATGTGTGTGTGTGTCTGTGTTTCACAAATTCAAAGCTATCGTTAAAATAGCGAACCAGTCATTAAATTACTTAAATTTCCCTTTTTATGCTATAAATCTTGTACCTTGGAGTAGAAGTTTGTTGTGAAACTTCAACAGTATGATATATTTCTCTATCCACAAATATACAGTATTATAGCAAGTGAATGTATTTTTCACAGCATATATGGTATTGTTATGTATATAATGAATTTGAGAAATTTTTATAGCTTGCTTAAAAAAATAACGAATGAATGTTAATTAACATGAAACATTTAATACGAATTGCATTCTTATTTATTCATGTACCTATTCTTCAGAAATGATTTCTACATATATTTGAGGACAAGTATCCAATTTGTAAAAATATTACTGACATTTCTTTGAGAAACAATGTAAAATCTCCGAGTAATCATTTCAAAGATAAGTATTTATGACAAGTATATATATGCATTTTAAAATTTTGTACGAAAATATGTAAAACTTCTGTATATTTTGATTTTAATTGCTCATCAAATGCTTTAAATATATAAGGCATTAGCAATAGATAAGAAATTATTGAATTTTGTCACATTGATAATTCCTAAAAATCTTTCGACTTTATTAATAGGAAATAGAAAACTTAACCAAATTATTACATATTCTTTCATAAAAAAGAAAATATTTCGAATCCTTCATCTACAATCATACAATAAGTAATTGTAACTGATTACAGATAGGAACATTCCACGGAATAATAAATCTGTACATTTTATATTCTCATGGATTTACTGAGGTATTTATTAATTTTTATTTGTTCCTGAAATTCAAGGAAGGTTTAAGCACGATTTTTGAAATATTTTCATATTTCTAAGCTGTGAATGTTATGGTTTACAACAAAATGCCTCTCAAAGTTGATGAAAACAATTTCCCACGGAAAACTGATAATATTTATAACATTTCTTTGATATGGAGCATATTTATTGGTTTCTTTTAATTATAATTACTGTAATTAAAATAACGAATACAAAAGGAATATTAATGAAGTATATTTCAAAGTTGAATAATAAGACAAATGTGACCTACTTTTATTATCTGTTATTTTAAAAGAATATGAACAAAATGTGTATTCAAAACTAATTTATTTTAAATACATTAAAATGAAGATTAAGAATACGATGAATAGTAATCTTAAGAAAATTTGTCACAATTATCAGTTTTTGTGGTACATTTAAAATTTGAAACAAGAGTTATAAGTATCATTGTATGTATATAAACAAAATAGTCTCTAAGTCTTGATTAAATATTTTCCCGAACATTGTTCGTTTAAAATTTTACTGTCTGGTTGCCTTGACTTCAGCCATGCGTGATCAGGTACATTTACACGTTATACTGAAGAATAAAAAGAATGTAAAGTTTGAATGTCTGAGAATGAAAAGCAATATTTTCTTCAAATTTTTAGAAAAAGATGTAGCTATTTGTTATATCGTTTTTCAGAAAATTACTAGGCCATGAAAATTAAAGCAAAAACTCATAGAAACTTTTTGAATCTAATTAAAGCTATTACCAGTGTTTCTTGTTTATTTATATTCAACTGTTCGTTTAAAAGAGGAAAAAATTCTAGAACTCTGCATTTAAAAATTATTTTTGAAAAAATTTGCATCGTTTTCTTATAGGTTTGGATTTTTAAATATTTAGCTTTCACCAAGTTTTAAAATAATGTAATTGAACAAAAATACTTATAAAATTATTTTTATCAAAGACTATCTGTTACTTTCTTATTAAAATGCTTTTCCTTAAGGCTCCCGTCTATCCGCCATTTTGATTTCGTGGACGTAATGTTAATCCTATGGAATTTCGATTTTAATTCTCACATCTTTACTATTTGATCTATTTGAATACAATAAAGTGCATTGGAAAGAGAAAAATTAGTAAACGCTTCTGTGGAATTAATTTTTCCCTCCGATTTTTAAAATTATTTAAAAATGTTTTTTAATGTCCGGAAAACTCGGAGACGAATCATTAAAATAGGGATAAAAATATTTTTAAAAATCGGAGGAAAAAAGTATTTCCACAGAAGCATTCAATATTTTTTGCTCTTTCAGATGCACTTTATTGCATTTAAATACGTCAAACAGTAAAGATCAGAAAATTAAAGTCGAAATTCCATAGGATTAACATTACGTCCACGAAATCAAAATGGCGTTTAGACGGGAGCCTTAAAAAAACCTCTTATTGAAGCGTTTAGAAATTCTTTGTTTTTTATATGTTATTTTACACTCAAGTATTTATTAGTTTGAAAAATGAACAGCAAAAATAAAAGAGAAAGTTGTAGTTTTCCTTATTAATTGCATTTGGGAAAGAAATGAAATAATTGAATTCTAAAAGAAGTTACATTTTTAATGAAGTAAAGCTTAATCATAACCAAGGAAAAAATATCCTTAAAATAATTGATAACTAAAACTAAAAACCTCTTCAATTATAATCTCTTGAACTCCACAATGTTTTTAAATCTGTTGTAGAACAACCTAAAAGTTTCGTTCCCTTATAAAGAAATAATACTATATTTAGCGAAACAGAATGTCTTAAATCAATTATCATTTGTGCATGAAATTACTCTCTTAGTTTTGTTGCAGTTAAACATATCACATTTTAACTATTTTAAAGGAAGAATTTGTTACAAATAAAATGTTAAATTAAATAATAATACTCATATAGTTTGATACTTTTCAATTAATGAATCTTTGTAATTTTCAATGTAAAAAATAAGTCGTAAGAAAATTAAATATCGAACAATATTTTGTTGCATCAAATTTAATACCAATACCATTGGACACATTTGTATGATCGAATGAAAATATCTTAAAAATTTTATAGTACCATCCTTGATTATTTTTAATTAATTTGCTTATATTTATAAGCCAATATGTAAGATGTTTTTTAAAAATTGCATTTAAAATTTATTTCTATATTTGCGAAAGATGCTAAAACTGAATAGTAAAAATATCTTAAATATATAAATTCAACAATTTTCTTTCAGAATGAACAAATTTATTTATTTTAACCATAGGATACAAGAAATTATATAACGTTTCTATTTTAGTTGAACTATTATGTTTCTTCTATGCTTCACTAAGATTTTGGTTTTTCCATGTTATCTTCAACAAGAAAGGATAATTATTACAATAGATTCTAACATAATCCCTTAAGGTAAAATTACCGATAGGTGATACTTTTCGCAAGTAATTATCTTTTTTTATTATGATAATTGTTTTATTTTCAACTAAATAGAGGTTAATCCTTGTAAAATGAAAATGTTTTACAAAGAATATACTAAACAGAAATTCACAAGACACAGGTGTCTGCGCATGCTCAGAGGCTAAGTAAGATAAGGTTTCCTAAACCTCAAGGACATCAGGCATATCGCATGCTTTAATTTTTTAAAACTATGCCACATAATACTATCTGAGAAATTTAAATATTTATTAATCAAAAAGTTTATCTTACAGTGCATTAAGAGTTATAATATTTTAAAAGCTTTTCAAATATATTTTGTACGGAAAGTAACTTGCCTTAATAATAATTAAAAATATTATGTTTTTTGTCGGAACTACAAATTATGAATATTTTTATTGCTCAAAATTTTCATTATTATTTTTTTAAAGAAATATAAGCGTTTTAATATAAACACAATTCTAAAAATTGCAAACTGCTTTTCTTGAAGAAAAAATTTACTGATATGATTAATATGAAAATATTTTTATGTATTTTAATGTTTTGAAAGTATTAGAAATTTTTTAAATAAGTTAAGCTAAAAGTACTTATGATTATGCAATCAAAATATTGAAATCAATAAAAAAAAATTCTTTCAAAAAGGTAAGAAAATTTAGAAGTCAATACTATATAATAATAAATGGTATTAATTAAAACTTACCTGGTAAAAGTCTATCAGTTGTCCTGTCATTGTCACTTAGGGTATAAGAGGTTGGAGACATAGGACTGAGTGTCGAATCATCGGGAGTCTTTGCTTGCGTCACTTCGAATTTCGAAGTGGCACCTTCTTCTGCCATATTTTAAAATTAATTTCCTTGTCCAATCACAATTTTATAGTTTTCCTTTTTTTCTAATAGAATCTGATTGTCAACAGATATCAAATGTCATTTCTTTCTGCACAGTTCAATACTTTTCCGAAATTATATTGTTCTCTCCAGTTCTTAAGCTATTATTAATCCAATATAACAGTCATAAGTTAAACTATTTTTAAATCGAATACTTATGAAGTGTTTTCTATAACTGTTAATATGAAGTGCATTTATAAGTTACTCACACTTGTGCATAAACCTAAATTACTGACAGATGTCTATTTTTCTAGGATTGAATTGTGATGACACAAGTATCTAAATCACCAAAAACCTATGCAGAATGTCCACTAATAATACTTCAATGAATGTTTATCTACTTATTCACCAAATACCATCACTTTACGAGCCAACCACATGACGAGGAAAAGGAACACACTCGATTCGATCCTCTGATCAATCACGCTGCATCCCAAAAGGAGCGAAACGTGTGGGAAAAGATCTCTCCTCCTCCCACAATCCCTCGGATACGGAAGAGCAGGTGATGGAGACAGAGAGAAAGATGCTAAGCCGCTGCAGGAGTGGCTAGAGACTTGTCGTTTGAAGTTGGCTCTGTGCCGAACCGGGGTTCCGTGGGATGCTGCATGATGAAAAGCCGGCAGCGCCACCCTGCTAGCGTGCCGGGGATCGATCCTTCGACCCCCAATCGGTCTTTTGGAACTCACGACTCTGAGGGAGGGGGTGTAGAACGCGGAGGAAGTATTCGATAGTTTGGCAGTTATCAGGGCACTGACATTAGTGAGGAATTTTTCAAGTAACGAACTCCCGGGTTTCGGAAGATGCAATGTAACAGTTTTTTTCTTAATTGTAATTACATTTGGCTATGTATTGGATGATCCCGATTTAGAGAGCTGTTCGTGTGAAATAATTTATTGTGATGCCACCATTCCGGATAAATGTTATGTAACTGTGCAAGATATTATTCTTTTGTTCTCTTATGATTGTAGATGAATCATCACAGCATGAGTCTCGAAGTAGGAAATGATGGATTGTTTTTCATTTTATGCATTTTTTCCCACGTGAAAAGTTAGTAATCAGTAAGGAAATACATTTATTTTCTATGCGATTTTATGTTTTGGAAGTTAAGTAATGTTTTATTTTCATCTTTCAGAAAGGAACATTTATAGAACAGCTTTTATTTTTTATTTAATAAATAAAGAATTTGAATATTATATGAATTTCGAGTCTGTTCAATATTTATTTTTAAGTCGAAATATTTTTTTGACCTCGTTTTGAGTCACAAGGGATTTGTTTTTCGTTTATTATTTACGCTTAAATAAAGTTGATAATGTGATCTCAGAGATAGTGAAATTGCAGTTGTTTGTAAACTCAGAATTATTTTCACTGTTCCAAAAGAATTTAATGCTATCACTGAAGTATTTTTGAAAAGTGCATTTTACTTGAAATTACTATAGTAAAAATAACTTAAGAGCATTCATATTGTATTCTTTCCACATCTGTTTTAGTTCTATATATTTTATTAAAAAAATGAATAAATTTTTGTTTTAGTTCATTTGGCTGGATCTTACCTTTGATCAAAATATTGCATCACATTTTCACGCGTAGCATTTATAAATGAATTTAAAATACTAATGAGTTCAAAGCGTTTTTTCTTTTTACTGCTACGAAAAACAGATACTGTATATAAAAATTTTGCAGTAAATACTGAAATATAAAGTTTCAAGTCATTCAATGTTTTTTTAAAAGCCTATTCTTAAAGCAGGTAAAGAATTATGTAATCAATGTACAAAAAGAGACTTTTTAGAAATGTCTTAATTGCATAAAACTGCTGGATAAGAATTTTGATTTTTTTACGTATTTTAACGCTTAAAACCTTTCTACATTTTAAGCATATTGGGTTGAATATATTCTATCACTTAAATGAACAATTTTATGAAATCTCATCTGAAAGTAATAAATAATTAATGACAAATCTCCTTGTTTTGCTCATCATACTGCATTCGAATTGATATCTAAGATGAAATAATTGTCTTTGTTTAAAGTTAAGTTTACAATATCTTCTAATTTCCTTGAACAAGAAAAGTTATTCAAATCCAGCAATAAATGCCAGTTATAAATCAAAATGTATTTTGATCAGTCAAAATAAGTGTTATTTGACTATAAAATGTTTAACAAGATTTCCAAAAAGCAATGTGTAAGAGTTGTTCAACTTTACAACCATGCAATTAATCAAAAGTTGATAACGCATTTGACTATCACAATATTACGTATATGTTAATTGGAATATATGACCATATACATTGAGCAAATAATCAGTCAATTATCACTTTCGTTGACGTGTAGGATAATTTATCAAAGATAATTATACTTCAAACTATCAAAGTTAATGGTAGATTGTTGCATTAATTTTTGGTTTCTTAGAACGTTGTATAGAAATAACTTTCCAATAACTCTACAAAATATTGAATTATCTATACAAAAATTAATATGGAAGCAATGTATAGATAATTCTAAATGCTTAATGAATTATAAAATGCAAGCGTATTTGTAGAAAGCAGCATTTATCTATACTTTTGTAAAAAAGGACGAGCGAAATATGCATTCGAACGACAAAATGGAAGGAAATACCCTTCGTAAATACCTTGTGTCTGTCTCTGAACTGAAATACTGAATGATGAAACTCACTTGAAAACACTTATCTCATCTGAACAGTCTAATATCGATTTGTAGCAATTCAAAATAAATTCTGTCATCTCAAAATGTAAACACACAATCGTAGTTGAAAGCACAAAAACATCAAAAACGATCCTGAATGTTTTTTACATCTGACAACACAGAGGTGGCGGTATGGATCAGATGGCTCTCGCGAATCCAGCATGGCTGACTGCCTACGTAATATGATGACGTCATTTTAGAGGTACAGTGAATTGAAATAACAAACATCCGTGTCATCCATTTTGGGTCATAAAATATTAAAGCAATAAATTCTGTAATGTATTGATATAAAAATGGGAGTTATTGCAGTTGGTATTCAAGTGTTTCTCAAAATAAAATATTTCAGCTGTAACTCAAAAACTCGGAACATAAAACATGCATGGAAAATGCTTTTAACACTAAAAGCTTTTTCGGATATGGTTAAAAATGGAAAACATGCGACATGGAAAAGTTATCACAAAATTGTTATGTTACCTTAGAAACAGAATTTTTAAAATATTTTTTTTTTCGTTCAAATTATCGAATGAGGTGGCGAAATAAAAATATGCTATTTTAGAATAGTATGCCTGAAGTAAAATAATAATGATGAGATTATATTTAAAATTCTAAGAAAGGTAAAATTTAACACATTACAGGGCCAAAAAATATATTATTCTTTATTTATTTTACCAAAGTATATTTTTTAAATAAATTTTTTTATTTACTTATAAAATATTCTTTATAAAAATTAAAAAAAATATATAAAAGTATACTTTGAAATATATATTAAATATTTTTATTTACTTATTTTGATAATCATAGTCTTTTTCAAAACTGATATGGTTTCCGCGCGATTCTTATTTCTTAGAAAGTCTCAGAAATCAATAAGTACATTATATTTTTTCTAAATAATCAAATGTTTGAATCATAGGAATAAAGACAACTATACAACATTAAACTTAAATAAAAATGAGACAACGATACTACTTTAAGTTTAAATAAATTAACGGTAAGAGAAAATATAAGCATAATATAGTGAGATTTATTACTAATATCTTAATTTATTTTAATTTATACCAAGTTAAAATATTTGGGGAGATAAGATAATTATGATAAACTAAGTTTGTTTTGAAAGAAATGGTGATAATATTTCAATTATAATAGAAATAACGAAAAATAATAATGGTGATATATTTGCCATTCCTTGCAAAACATTCCTTGTAACCCGTTTCGTTACAATACTATAATATTATGCTCTTTTGTATGCATATTTTATGCAGATATATTTGCCTTAGGTCTGGTACAATATAACACAAAAGGAAATGCAGTCCATTTGAATAAAAACTAAAAATACAAACTATTACTTACAGGAACAGGAAATAAAAGTTATTCAACTTGCAGCCGAATAATATTTTGCAGAGACAAAAATCAATGCTAACAGAAGCAATTCGAAACATCTGCTTTCTAACTAGTACGTTATCGTAGCAAAGGCTTTTGTCTGTTTGGTTATCTGAAGTAGATTCAACCATACACTCTCTTTTTGCTTCTCAGGCAATGAATTTTTAATGATCACACCGCTACGTTATTCATTCAATAGTACGTATCTTATTCAAGAGTGGTTTATTCAGAATTATATTGATTGTTTTATTCAAAAGAATGTTTCTTCAATAAAACTAACACAATCGTTTCGTATCAAAAACGTTTTCTTTATTTCATTTAAGAAAGGAATCTCTAATCATTTGAGAGAACGAGAGATACGAAGGCTTAGAAATTTTGTTCTTTATCTGAGCTTTAAATATACCTAAAAAGGTGATGCAGTCAATATAATATAATCCTGAGATAAAATACATCTATTAAATTGAAATACATATTTTAAAACACAATTATTTATGAATAAAATTATTACAAGCATTTATATTAATTGTAATGTGAGAAATAAATTAGCCGCTTAAAATTAAGGTACCTCTAGTATTTTTGTAAATGATTTGAAAACAAATGAATGTATAATCATGAAATTTGGCAGAATTGTGCCTTCAATAGTTAGTATTCGAATTTTGCATAATCTTAATATCAATCACTATTTATAAATAAAGAATTATACTTTTTTCAGAAGCTCACTTTTGGATAAAAATGAACCACAGGCTTTAGAGGAAAACTTTTCTTTAAGAAATGGGTTTTAATAAGGAATATGCTCCATCATGCTTGTAGTGCATCGGTGGCCTCGACTTTTCCATTGTATCAAATTAATTGTCTAACACTGGAATGGAGAGTAACGTCCATACACATAGAGGAACCCTTGTTCCAGTTCATTTAACGATCTCGGAGGAATACTCACTGTAACTAACAGTCAACCGAAGTACTCCCATGGACACTGTAATTGGGGTAAGATCTGGAGATCGAGCGGACCACTCCCTTCACTCCAAAACTGAAGCCTCAAAATATTCATCAACAAACGTAGTTTGGTAAGATCGGACATTATCATTCATCCGAACGAATCTATCACCAGTAACACCAACATATGGAGCAAGGATATTGTGCTGATAGTTTAATGCAGTCAGAATACTTCCTTCGATTAGTGTGACTCCCCACACATATTCAACCCCAAAACATGGTTCTAACTCCTCTATAACTGTGCTTTCAATAATATTTGATTGGTATTTTCTGATGTCTTGTTCTTTCCAGATCAAGACACGACTTGAATCACTTTCCAAGACTTGTCTGTTAAGATTGCATATACTGTAGTTCCTATTGCGTCATATTAAACTGAAATAAGCAGAGGTACAGTAATGTTTCTCTTTCTTCGGACCGAAAGAGTAAGAACGCGAAGCAATGCTACGTGACATATTAAAAGGTACAGTAGCTTGTGGTAACCCCATTAAAATCCACCTGTATGATGCCCACTATTTCAAAGAATCTGCTTAAGGATATTTTCTAGATATGGCCAACACTATCTTGGTTCTAACAATTGAAGATGGTAAATCATAAGCTACTGATCCCCAACAGGTATAAATTTCTAACAGTTTCAGAGATCAAAAATTAATATCAACAATTCTTAATAAAAGGATTAAGAAAAGGGCAAGAAACTAAATTCAGTTTAAAATCAAGTGGAAAATTTTCATTAGAAAAAGAGATAACATTTATTATACAGTTTGATTATAAAATCTAGATAAATTCAAAATTTGCACGATAAAAAAAAACAGATGGTATAGAAATGTTTGCGAAAAATGTGATACAATCAAGTTACAACATAGTTAACATAGAAGCCGGCATAACAGAGGGAAATTTATCTAATGGAGTGATATTGAATAAGGCGCTAGCAACCACATATATGCTGTCTTCCGTAAATTTTCAAAAAGTCTATAGTTTCTTATTTATTCAAATATATATTCGGATAATGTGAAACTGATCCTTATTTAAAACGATCTTTCATTATTCTGCATGCCCATATATATATATATATATATATATATATATATATATATATATATATATGTGTGTGTGTGTGTACCATGAATATAAAATATACGTAATTCAAATTCGGAAAGTAGTATATTTAATGTTGTATAACAGGATTTAGAATGTTAGGCTGGTTAGTTTAGGATTATTGGCCAAGTTTCCCCATCAACAAAAATATTATCATGAAATGTTAATAAAACCAATAATACCCTTCAAAGGAAACCGAAAAACAAGATCAAAATAATTAGAATACCATTATTAAAAATACAATACAATGCGAAATCATTCCTTAAAAACAAAAACTAATATAACTACAGAAACAT
Source organism: Nephila pilipes (assembly GCA_019974015.1). NCBI lineage: Eukaryota > Metazoa > Arthropoda > Arachnida > Araneae > Nephilidae > Nephila > Nephila pilipes. The sequence continues at coordinate 451,087 of BMAW01051193.1, read as the reverse complement.
GTTATTCAAAACCACAAATAATAAACTAAAAAAAACAATTTTTTTGCAGGAACATATCCCCGCACGTAGGAAATGTAGGAAATTTACATACATGATTTTCAAAATACTCACAAAATTAAATATTCAATTGTACATTACTTTTTTAAAATACTTTACACTTTAAAAAAAAACATTATTCACATACACGTTGAAAACTTGTTAATGCAAATATTACAGATTAAGCACAGTCTTGAAAAAACAGATATTCCAAGCTATAATAGCAAAGAAACTATTAAGGCCCCCGCTAAAATATTTCAAGCGATTCCTAGAACTGGTTCCAGTTGCTGCCAATACGCATTAAATAAATTTTAGAATCAAATGCATAAGATTTGTGCATAACTTTAATTTCTATAAATTAATAACATATTCATTTAATAACGCTACTTTACTAATTATCAATGTTACAATTTATTGGTTCCGGTTCTAAAACAATTTTTTCCGTCATACGATACATAATAATAGTTTAGAAACTATGTTAGTCTCACCGTGGTTACCAACTGTGACATGATACTTCATTTTAGCAGCATTACTTATCGGATTTCATTCAAAGTACTCTCTAACCATTCTTGGTATAATAAGAAAATACTATGAAATTTTCAACGAAATATGTCGAATAATGTTTGATTCTAAAGATCAGACGTACCTCCGAACATTACCTTTTATTTATATAGAATCAAATAATTAATCCTTAAAATTCTTTAAGTTCTCTGTTTATGATGCTTAATGTTAAATATTTTCAAGAGTAATAAAATGATAAAAATTATGGCTAAAATTATGCTTCAATGTATTGAAGTATCATTTGTATTGCGTAAAGGAATAAAATTCTAGAATAATTTGAAATGGGGAAGTTTAATCCTTAGTATAAAATACATCTTTTAGATAATGGCAAAAAAATATATGAAGCGAAGAAAAGAATATTTAGTAACAGTAGCATGACAGACAATTTTTCCCTACATTACTGTCAATTATAAAATTACTAGTGAAAATATCTTTGTGTGTCTCACATGACATAGCTTTTCATTTAAGGACATGATTCAGCTCAGAGCATCTTTTCATGAGAGATAATCTTATCCACGGGCATATCATATTTGACATAGTACCATCCACAAATTTCAATGGGAAAGAAAATGCTTGCTTGATTCGTAATATTTGCGATTTCTTTTACACAAACTTTAGTTATGACAAAGCCCCGTGCGGTGACTGGATGTGACAGAATAATCCCGTTTTAGTAATGCATGTCGTAAGGGGCGACTAAAATGTGTTTCAGAGTCTGGGGGTATAGCTGGGCACTCTGCCCCTTGGGATTATATCAGGGGACTTCAGGGACTTGCCTTCTTTGGATAGGTACGGGCATCATGACCCGAGGTACTGTGATCTTTTTCTTTTCCATGGTTTTTTTGTCTTCTGTAAACACGGGTGACGCTCCCCCAGAATATCATAGCGATCGTTCTCTATTTTTGACCTCCTTCTTGTCAACTAATTTTTATCTTTTTCAATTTTTTTCACACGTCTAGACTACGGTTGCATATCAATTGACGCAACATGGTCCCGTCTTGCTCATGTGCCCATAAACTTCACTTTCACACTCTCTGTTTTCGACCCTCCTAGTCCACGAATATCGTTTTTCAGTGTCTTAACGTCTAGATCCCATATTTACCTTATTTGGCTCAGAATGGCCACATCTGGCTCTTGCGCCATTAAACTTCTCTATAACATCGCACCACAGTTGTGACAAAAACGATAAAACCCCAAAATAGCGATTTTAAAGAATAACTTTTTTCCTACAATTAACAGTTAACATTTTTTCACATTATTTAACATTAACATTATTTTATGCTACGTTTATTAAGAAGGGAATATATTTGAAACTTTGAAGATTTTTTACCTTCAAAAATTTTTTTCAGACATTTTTTTTTTACATTTATTCATTTCTGTTTTTGGGGAATTTTTAATTTTTTTATTTTTGGGGAAAAATTAGAAATTCTTAATCTTTTCAAAACATTTATTTTGAAAAACACTTACTGGTGAAACCCAAGAGATAACCATTTAAATACAGATTAATAAATACATATAATTTATTAAGTCTAACTGAGAAAAACTCCGGTCTAATTGAGAAAAAAAATTATTTTTTAGAAATTCAACTTTATTCATCAACATACTCTAATTCAAGAGTGATGCATTCATTTCAATGCTCCTTTCGATTCCTTTTCTGTAGAATGATTTGTCTTTTCTCTCAAAATAGGCATTAATTTCGGCAATCCCTTCTTCATTTGAGCCAAAAATGTTTCCCTGGAGTGTCTGAAAAACGCCAGTAGTCACTAAAGGCTAGATCAGCTGAGTACGATGAGTGAAGAATCAATTCGAAGCGTAATTCATTCAATTTAATTATCGTTTTCATCGTCTCTTGACACAGGAACAGAATACCATGCGTAATCCAAATTACGAATGTCATAACCTTTCTAGCTGATATTTGAGTTTTTGTTCACTTTGGATGATTTAAACCTGCTGCTGTCCATACAGCTGACGATCTTTTTGAATGAGATGTATAGTAGTGAATTGACGTTTAATCCATTGTCACATACTAAGGAAAGAAATCCTTTTATCTCTCTTGAACAGTCCCAAAAGGCGCTCTAAATTGTCAACAAGTTTTCGTTTTTGATCCGGTGTGTGTAAATGCGGCACCCACTTAGAAAGCAACTTATGCATACTCACATTTTCATGTAAAACTGTAAAAACACTACCTTCTGATATCCTTAAAAGTCATTTAAATCACACAGCTTCATTTTATAGTCTTAGAAAATTATTTTGTGGACTTTTTTATGTTTTCCGGAACTACTGCCAATTTTGTGCAACCAGAGAGTTTATTGATGCTTGTACAACCGCGTTTAAATTCAGCATAGAAGTCAATAATAATTGATTTCCCCGGTGCAGAGTCTGTCCATAACGCTAAAGAAACTACTGCTTCGCTTCAACAGTATTTTTCTTACTTAAAAATGTTTAATCAACACCCTATTTTTTTTATCCATTGTTTTTAACATTGCAAAATAAGGCTCACTAAAACCTCTGTAACATGCAAACTAACAATCTGAAAATGTCACGAAATCTTAAAAAATATCGTTTGAAGGCTGGCACTATGTGGAAATCACATGGTACTGTCAATAATGTTACCATATATATGTCAGATCAGATACTTATTGAATGGTGCTTAAATTATCTAATACAGATTATAAAAACATAGGAAATATTTGTAATGAATAAACATAATATTAGGCTTATGAAAGTTCACAAATTAATGCATTTTAAAGTAAAGAAGCATGTCGTCTTCCATATCAAAGGGCGCATAAAATATAAGTGAGTCAAAATTCGTATGGTCTGTAAGGGTAACGATTACCCAAAGGGATCATTCGATTACAGATATGGCAGAAGAGGTTCATATTTCGAGAGAGGGAGTGTTACTACTTATTATGGAAGTTAATTTAGAGAGCAGATAAAAGCATTATTGAAAAAGTATGTTATCTTTTAGTAAAGTAATTCTCCAGGGTGCCTTAAAAATCTTCATCACATATAAGTGATTACATGAGATACACCTTTGTGTGTTAAACTCGAATCAGAAAAAAAAACATCAATGAAATACTACAATTAATGTTCAAAGCCCAAACGGTTATGACGATGCTGTATAATAACACGAGATAAAATAAACCCTTTTTGTTGATGTTACGCATGAATGTTAAATGAAAATTATGAGAATTTAGTTATTTCGGTGGAAGGAATTAGAAAAAGAGATAATAATTTCTTCAAGCAAAGGCTCTCATCACTCTAGTTTTAGTACTTGGCTGCAAAGATGAAACAATGTATTGATTTTACTTGAAATTTCCCTTTTTATTCTTTGAATGAAAGATGTCATATATATATATGTAAATGGTTGCGTTTGCTGATTGAGTATTGTGGAATTGGCGCTATAGTGGATATATATATATATATATATATATATATATATATATATATATATAATATGAGTGTGTGTTAATAGTTTCCTTTTAAAAAGAAATTTATTGAACTTATTACAATTTTACAGAAAACTAATCACATTCTTTCAAAGAACTAATTACATTCGGTTTGTTCCAAAACATCTGATTGTTAATTGCTTGGGCCTTTCTATATTTGTCAGCCGTTCAAACAGGCAACATATGTAAAAAATATGAAATGAAATTTCTAACAAAGGATAACCTCTGACACACTTCCAAGTAAGATGTATCCTTTGGTGATAACATACATATTTACATTATTTTTAAATTTACTGAAAATCTCATCATTGTTGTAACAGTTAATTTTTGTTTTCAGTACGAAAAAGAAAGAAAAATTTAGGATTATATAAATTTAGCATTACTGATAGCACTATTCATAGATGACAGTATTAAATTTTATGTTTAGCTTCATTAGTTTACTTTAGTTTTATGTAAATATGGAGTGCAAAAATAATATACGTGTAACAAATTTTTTTAAGAGACCCTATATTTATATCACAACTGAAAAACGGAAAAAGTAAGTAAAATTTAATTTACATTAATTTGGAATTCAAGACTATCAATCTAGTTCCTAGATGAATAAGCTTGAGATTATTAATTTATATAATATCATTAAACTGTAGAAGATCATTGAACTATATAAGATTATTAATCTATTCAAGATTATCTAATATTTCTAGCAGATAAGGATAATATAGTTTTCTTATATTAGTAATTGTGTACATTAAAAAAACAAGTAATATTCAAAAAATATAAATGGGTTTTCTTATTACTATTCGATCTCATAAAAATATTATTAAAATAAATCTTTTTGAAAAAGAATCTGAATAATAATAGATATGATTTCGATTACCTACGAAATTTCCTTAAATGGAACACGAAGTATAACTTAATTTTTCCAAATTACAAAATTTAGTAGAGGTTTTATTATGAAATTGATACTCAGAATTGAGTTCAAAGCTAGTTATTACTAGTTTTAGGAGCTATTTAATATTCAAATTGTTACATTTTCAGAAAGATTTTCTTTTTTTTATTGAAGAAGAGTTAATAGAATAAAAAATATTTAGTCATCTATATTTTTGTTACTTTATTACTTTTTGTTATTTTTGTTACTTTATTACTTTTTGTTATTTTTGTTACTTATTTAAGTATCTATAAGAATATAAAAGAAGCATTACACCTTTATTAAAAAATTGTTTTTAAGCCATATGCCCTTTGCAGTCTTGATAATATAAAATTTTAACGATTGTTAATATCTTGTTGGTTTGCGAAAAAGGGGTCAGCAAAAATTCGAAGGAGTAAAATAAGATGCATGGTGTTAGGTTCAAAATATTGATATTATAACATTTCATGCATGATTATAATAATTGCATTTATTTTGCTTAAGGTATATTTATATTTCTGAGATGTATTTAATTTAATATTTTATTGACTGTTTTTATTTTAATAACCATATAAAATATTATTGTTTACTTTAATAATTTATTGTTTGCTCTTAGTTTAATATTTAATTTAATAATTGATTTTTATGACAGAATCGTTTATTTTTATTCTTTTTACTGTTTACATTGGAAACACTTTTGCATATTAGAATGTTTTACCTGTAAAAATAAAATGTTTTAGGAATTTTAAGAATATATTTTCTTTTCTTGATAGTAATTGCTTCTGTGGAGTTTGGGGCTTGGAATTACGCATACTTAACACTAATTAGCATTCATTTTGATGAGCTCGTGATATAGAGTGGGAAAAGTGATAGCTACCCAATATAAAACTCAATACGAAAGGTGAATTCCTTTTAAAACCTGAATAAATATTTAAAAATATGTCAGCACATGTTAAAATGAAATTAGCAAAGTGAAATTCCACTTCATCCTCTTTTTTATTTTTAATTTGATAAAAGCTGTTATCATCATAACAGGAATCAAAATCGAAATTTAACATAATAATTTGTGATTTATATGTTACGCAATATTCGAATAACAAGATAAAATTACTGTTCATGATTCATTCAAAATATGTTTAAAACGTTTCGATAACTATAATTCTCGGAATTTAGACAATGATCAACATGATTTCGTAAATGGTATTTTTTGTTTTCTTATTAGTTTTGTATGAGATCAATGTTGATAATCTAGTTTATTGTTTAAGTAAAAAAAAAAAATAGTACTACTTCAGTTTAATAACTGCCATTTTTAATGAATCATTTTGTTCGTTGCCGCATATTTACAGTAATTACGTACCTTGAATTCATAAATTTAAAAGTAACTGCAATAGATTGTTCAGTAGGATATTATTATATATTTATCGAAAGCATTTCTTAAATTAAAAGAAAATTTATTTCCTTTCTTATCTTTAAAACAAATTTAAAGAGCGAGATTATTTTTTTATAATATACAAGGTTAATCCAATCACATTTCTTGAATTTGTAAATGATTAATCAAAAACATTTCAAGTAATCAAATAATAATTATACAAAGTTATTGAATACTTAAAGACTTATTTCTAATCCTGATATTATATGCAAATAAAATTTAATTCAAATTTACTGGCGTCTTAAACGGTTGGTGCAACAAGCTGTTATATTAAATAAGAACGAAAAAAATTATTTTACTGCATTTATATCTATGAATACATGAATACTATATATTTAGATTTGTCATGTGTTAAATATATTTATAATTCTAATATCATCACTGAGGTTCAAAATTACGTGGGGTCCGCAATAATCAAGTGGTCATGGTCGCGAGTTCATGGGTTCAAGTCCGTGTCATTCTCGTCACTTTACTAGTTCATAATTGCGTATGTCAACAGTAGCCCTCATTTTGTTTCTAAATGAGATCTTAATATATTATAAATCAAAATTACGAAGTCTATTACTAATAATTTTCGTGTATATTCTGTATGTGTTAGTTAAAGATCAATCCAAAACATATGTATATTTGTAATTAGATTGTAATAATTTAAAGAAATATTTGCACTTTTTATTAATTATTGTTATAATTAAAATAAATAGAAATTTTGCTATATTTTTTCAAATCATGACAAAGTTAGAAATGTAAAGAATTATTATATAAATTTACATAGTTTTTTTATTTTAAAAATAAGAAAAAAAGAGCAACAGTTTTATAAATATAATTATATAATTATTGAGTCAGAAATCTTTTGATAAACTTGAAATCAATTCGATGTATGAGTACATAATTGAATTAAATTAATTTTTAATACTTTGATGATTCAATTAGTTTCATAAAAATGAATATTTTTTAAACAGTTTAAGAAATTCACAAAATATTTACATTAACACTAAGCCTTTTTTTTAGAAACATTTTATTCGAATTAGAATACCAAAAGTAAATTCTTTAAAATGAATTGAAACACTAAAGGTAATTTTTAAGCTCTTTTATTCACTTTAACGTAATCTACGTAGAATCCTAGTGAAAAAAATTAGCAATTTAAGAAATATTCTCAAAATTTTCCAAAATCGCATTCTAAATTCTCAATTTCTCGAATTCTTAAGCAGATTGTACATTAAAAAAGAAATCGATTGCAGTTTAAATTTGATTTTTAGTATGAACTTAGAAAATTATTACAAATTTAATTACCTAGAATTTTCCACAGAATTGTGGTTACACATAAAAAGAAATATTATAGACTCAACAAAACGAAAGCTTTAATTTTTTTAGAAGAATTGATTCTTAAATAGAGTACTTTTTAATAAAATCTTTAGTAAACAATTAAAATAGATATGGTTTTATTAAAATTAATGAAACATTCATATATTCTGCATGATATGAGAATAAAATTCTTTTGATTCTAATGAATATAGAGCTTGTTTTTACAATTATTTTGTTTATATTTCAGTTTATGAGCTAATCTCCACTTTTTCTATGAAGTTGATGGTCGTTTTTATACAAATTGTATTTACTCGTAAGCATTATGAATGGATGATGGTGGTTGAATAAGTCTCCCCTCCTATTATGAATTGGATATTAGGAATGGGTAATCAGAATTACGTAACTGACTTCAGTATAAAAATGTGTCGTATTTTCTCCTTCTAAGAAGTCTGTGAGTGCGATGCCATTCGCATCCCAAAAATCATGGCCGTAACTTACCCTGCCGATGAGACCATCTTCACCTTAGGAGCAGATTCTTTCGAAGCAATCCATTGTTTTGATTATTGCTTGATTTCTAATGTATAATGAGGAACTCAGATCTCATAGTTGGTGGCAACTCGATACATGATAACTAAGACAAGTTATTGCAGAAGCAATAATTTTTTTTATTGAGAATAAGAATTGAGTCGGCGTCACATTCGTATTGGCTTCGTTTAATAGCTGACAATGTAAAATGTTAACACCAATTAGCCTTAGCAAAGCGATCTGTGTTCAAACACAGCTGCTTTTTGAACCTCCTTTGTATTTATTGTGAAAAAGGGCCTAGATGTATGGCATATTTTCAGTTACAACATTTTCTTAATATTTATAACATCTCTTTAATATTTTAATGAATATAAACAGCTTTCATTCAAAATTTTGTATTAAAAATAATTCTAATGCAAAGTTGCTTAAATTAGAATTATTAAAACACACAAGATAAATTTATATAGCCTTGAGAAACACATTTACCCTGTGCATTAGAGTTAGAAAGTTCGTTAAGCGTAAAATTCCATTTGAAGACTATTTTCTTTTTTTATTCTGATGCGATAATGATCAGATGTTAGAAAGTAATTATTGTTAAAGCGAATGGAGAAAAAGATGTATGACTGCGAGTTCAAAATACTATCTTTTAGAAAAGAAATGTGAAAAGCTTTTTAGATAAAGAGGAAACGAGTTACGAGTTTGGTCTTCATTATTAGAGACTAGTAACTTTGTTTTCTTTTGGAAAACCCAAGTGTGTTAAAAGATTTGCAAGGATTTGCCTTTAGTTTGGAAAAAAAAATTAACCGTCACGGATGCCATTGTCTTTTAAGATAAAAAAAAGTATGAGGTATCAAAAAATTCTTTGATGTTATATTAATTTGATGTATAATCTATTTAGAACTTATTAAAAATCCTTTAAGGATTTATTTTGTTCGTTAATTTACACTAGAACAGAGAAACACGAGGGTTATTGGTTACAGATATTGTAATTTTCAACCGCAGTCAAGGGACAAGGACAACAGCTGAGATGAAACCCCATTCTCTTATTTTCCACATGACGCCAAAGATTTTGAATCCCAATATATTTAACTTGTTTCAACTCCTTTACACGGCAATTTATAGTGGATATAGGACTCGAATACGCGGTTTAAGGCACCCGACTAGGTCACTGCCGGTTACGAACTCCCAGGTAGGGTTACCATGGCCACTACTTGGTTACCATATCCATTGGGACATTTTTGGTTCATAAGTGAAAATATTTTAAATGTTCATGAAAACCATTGTTTTTTAAGACAAAAAATATTGAGACATCAAAGAAAATTTCAGTTTTATTTGTTATGTAAGCTATGTTTACTTTGTTATATAAACTATATAAAAAAAACTTGACAATAATGTTATTAAGGAAAACAACAAGGCTTTATAAATATATTTTAAATTAAAAAAAAAAACAATAACTGGAAATTAATCACTTTTTTAAAAGCAGATTCTAAATTTAAAGTATTTTTTTGTCATTTTGTACAAAAGAATTTTTTTGTTATTTTGCATATTTTACTTAAACATGTAAAACATAATAATTTCCTTTTTTCAAATTTATAACTTTAATTTAATTTTTATAGATCTAAATAATTTTCTAGAATAATATCGTTAAAGCATGTATTAGAATTAGAATGTAATATTTTTCTGGTTAATTGTCTCCGCCAAAATCAATTTTTTCGTAGAGAGTAAGAGTAAGAAAAAATTAGTACTGAAGAAATATAAATAGTTTTTTAATTAATCAGTAATGTTTTCGGATGTAAGAAAAACTATTATACATTGAAGAACAACAAATTAAAACGACTCATTTATGATAAAATATTAGAATGTTGTAAATTCTTTTCTACATTATGTTAGAAAATCATAATGTAGATAAAAATTGTTGTAAAGTGTTACCGAAAATAAAAAAAAATTCTGCATAATTTCATATAGATATTTTAATTTACAATTTGTAATTATTTTGCTTCAGCGATTACATTTTAGTTTTAATTGATTTAACAGTTACATACTCGAAAAACAAATATTTTATTGTACGACACATTTTAATAAGTAATATGTATACGAAGAAAAAGGAAAACATGACACATTTTATGATAAAATTTTTAATAAAATTATGAACTATTTATCTGAAGTTATTTATCTTTCAAGTTACTTTTTAATCAATATATTTGACTTTTCTTTTATACATTAATACTTGAAATGAGTATTTCAACTAATTTATTTATCTTTTAATGTTTAGGTAAAACTCTTACTGTTCATATTAAAAACTTTCATAATATATTAATGTGCAATACAGAATTACTGACAGCAATTTGTTGTTGAATACTGTGTTATAATGTTCAATTTGAATTATTTGAATGTGTCAGTAAACATAACGAAAATCAAGTTTTTAATTGAGCATAAAAACATTTCTATTATAGAAAAAATATTTTTTAAAATTTTTTTTTAATTTTTAAGGAATAGCTCCAAAAATTTTTAACTGTTTTTGCATGATATTAATTTAAACCATTTGCGCCAAAAAATAACACAAATTGTATTTTTTTTCTATAAATATGAGACTTTTAATGAGAAAAGATAATTACGCATTTTAATGAAATATGCAATTAATTTTATTAAGTAAACATTAAAAAAATGGAATCAATAAGAACTGAAAATTTTGAAGGAAAAATGTCTTTTAACTAATAAAAACTACATAGAGAAATGTAACTATTTTTTTATCTTCTTCTTCAGTATTATGTTCGAAACTAAAGCATTTGTATAAGTAAAATTTCTTTTAATACTTGCATTACATCAATATATGACTAACATTTTATTTAAAACAGAAGAAAGCTATTTGGAACATAATTATTCCCATTATCAAAGGAATTTAAAAAGAAACATGACTAAGTGACTTCATCTATTGCCAAACATTACATAAAACAAATCGTTACTAATATCGTTAAAATGAATTACAGTGGAAATAAAATTATAATGTTTAAAAAAAATTCTTTTTACTGTACTTTAAAAACATTTACCCTTAATTTTCATTGATATATTATTATATTATTTCATGAGAAATTCACAAATTCATACATAATGTTTTATAAAACCAAAAATAAAATTACGAAATTTCCTTATTTTTAAATATATGAAATTGTGAATCAAGGAAATAAATAATTTAAATAAGTGACATAATAATTTATTTAATAAAACAACACCACGAATAAGAAATGATATTATCATCCAACGCTTAAATCATTCCTAAAAATCAAAATATATACCTAAATGCAGTTAAGAACAATACCTTAAAAATTGCTATTTCAAAATTCTATTTATAATACATTTTATTTCAGATTTATAATTACTTTTTTAGGTTTCTTAGTGAAATTTTATTTTACTAATTTATGTATTTTATAGTCATTATATGAAATTTAATTGAATGTATTTTTATTTTGTAATAAATATATGAAACTATTTTTATTGCAAAAATGCTAAAGTCTCAGAAGCCCTAAACACTTATCATTCACATAAATATATATCCTACCATATTATTGAAAATATATATCCTACCATATTATTGAAAATATATATCCTACCATATTATTGAAAATATATATCCTACCATATTATTGAAAATATATATCCTACCATATTATTGGAATAAAAATATTTTCATATGTTAAGGAACTCTAAACATAATGAAAATGAAGTTCTTATTATTTAAGAGCTTTAGTTGCATTTTACGATGTACTCAGAGAAATAAGATTTATTTTCTATCGTTTCTGTAGTTGGAATACATACGAGTAAATCAAGTTTCTTAAGAAAAGCTCGCCAAAAAGAGTAAAATAAGTATTTTTCGAAGAATTCGAAGAATATTTCTCATTTTTATCGCGGTACAAAATATTGAAGTAAGTATACAGTTGAAAATTGGAATTCTATTTCTGTTTTTCGAATTCAAATGCAAATTTCTTATTAGACTAATAATTTGTCTGTTACGTTAAAAAATCTGACTTAAAATAAAAATTTAAATAAAAAAAAAAAAAAAAAAAAAAAAAAACTTAAGATATTACGTAAACTATTATATTTGAAACAATGCATATTATTTTCTCAAAAACATTAAATTAATGGTTCTTAACCTTATTTATAATCGTCTGCAAGCAGTCTCTCGTGATTTAGAAAAATTCTTGATGTAAGAGAGAAAATTAGTGTGTAACTATATTTGGTAATTTTTACTAAAACAACCGTGAACTATGATAACGCATCATATGGGAAAATATACATATAACTTCTTCAAAAATCATTATCTCACAACGATGAATTAAAGAAGGAAAACTATTGTTCGAATAATAAATGGAATCACTAATTTTCAGTTCTTCTCAATTGAGAATTAATTTGGAAAATATAAAGAAAACAAATTATTAAATATAAAATAAATTGTATCATATGCATAAAAACTTATAAATTAATCAGCGAAAAAATATTATCTATTTGTGCCAACTCTACCACTTATTTCTCGTGGATTTCTAACACATCTGAAGGACGGCTAGGGAATTCCATGAGTAAGAAGTACACATATCTTTAGAACGCAAATGTTTGAATAGGTCATCACCTATAATGTATATGTATATATTTCAAAAGTAAGAAATTAATTAATTTTTTCAATGTTTCTTTTAGAATTTGGGAAATTAATTCTACCATGGAAACAAATTAACCATTACAAATAAATAAAATCATACTTTGTGTCCTTTTATTTTAAAAAAACTAAAAAAAATTTAGAACAGATCAATCATCCAAAAGTTCATTATCCCAAATTTAGCTTGTGAAATAAACACTGACATTAATTTAATAGTCAGTTATATTAAGAGCATTCCTAAAGTAAAGAGATATCGACACACAAAAATAGTTTTGAAATTTTTTTTTTAAAAAAAATCTTCATTCTGTTTCTAAGGGCGTTTGTTTTAAACGACATCCAAGGAAAGTCAAGAAGCATTACCTAGGGAATACTGTACACATTTTAAATCTAATGAATGTGATGGCGACTTCCTGTCTGAACATAACGTGTATAACAGTTACCGCTATTCGTTAAGGTAGTGTCAGTGGAAATTATTGATTTTTTTCTTTGTCGTCTCCTTGCTGATAATGACGTCTGGCTTTATTTCCTGAAAACACATTACTCAGTCGTAAATTGTGTTTCACGGTGCCGAGTACAAGAAGTACTTCATCACAAAATAGAGAACATAACATTATTCCTTTTGCTAAGTGTGTTTGGAGTTTGTTGGTATATTTTAGTCTGTTACAATGATAATATAATTAGTTAAATGTTATTTATTTATGAATAATAATAATAATAAATATGTATTAAAACAAGTTATTATTAAACTACTCCTTAAAAGTGATGTATTTGACACATTACAAAATAACTTCAAATATAAATATATTAAGTAATATAACAATTTCGAACACAGGTTATTTTTCACGCATGCTAATGTGATCGTGGTAATCTACTGGTCCTGGTTGCCAGCTAGCGATTGGTGATGTCCTCGTCGAACCATGGTTTCGAGTTCTGATGTCCCTAAAGATCCGTTGTGTAAAAGGGTTGATGCACGTTCAATCTATCGAAGCTCCAAGTCTTCCTTTTGGTGTGGAGTGAAAGTATGGAGAGGATGGTGCCAGGTCAGATGTTGTCTTTGTCAGTAAACCGATATTCAATGTTATGAGATACATTGCCAATAGCCCGGTTTTGCTTCTTAATGCAACATCAATGAACAATTTATCACAAACATACAATATTGAAATGAAATATCTATTGAGAATGATTTCTAAAAACCATGGATCACTGTGTAACATGATTTCATGATAATAATTATGATGAAATCTTTATTTCTGAAAGGATTATGAAGATTATGATATATTCTTCATCATCTTTATGTATGAAAGGATTACGAAGATGATGATAAATACTTCATTATCTTTATTTCTGAAAGGATTATGATGATGATGTATTCCTCATTATCTTTATGATGTATTACCATTATGATGTATCCTATATTTGTTAAAATCAAAATTATAGTCTAATTACTTGTTATTTCACGAAATTCTGCATCGACTGAGAGTGAATAATACATCTGCTGCCAAATATTTCAAATTAGAAACTTATTAATTTTGCTTCATAGAAATTCTTTTGTGCGAAATAAACTCAATTTTAGTGAAAAATTCATCCGAGTTTTTCACTTTTGATATAATTTCATACATATTTGAAATTTAAAAAAGGAAATATTGAAGGAACAAAAGAGTTGTACACCTTATAACCTGAATGCTAAGGCAATAAATGACACCAAATCTTATTTCGTATACTTTTGACAAGAAATGTCAGCACTCGTCAGGGCAATTCTACAGATAAGATATCGTAAATTGGAAATATTTAAATTTGACAGAAAGAAAAATGCTTTGCATGATAAAAAATATGGAAAAGAGCAAGAGCTTTTAAACGCAGAATGATGAAGTTAAGTTGAGCGGAAACATTAGAAATATTTTTCCAATAGTTTTCGATCGATATAAAAAGAGAATTTATTTCTAATTCATACTAATCGACAGACTGACAGTCAAAAATTTCAACCAGCCAATTATCGATTTAACAATTAAGAATATTTAAAAATAGTTTTTTCTCCTGAAATAAGAACTTTAAGCTAATTTGTTTACACATAAAAAAGAGTATTAGTCTTTTAATCAATGTTTCAATAATGTATACAGCATAATACGAAAATCTGATAATAAATAAGGATAATATTGAATTTAATTGTTGTCAATAAATTTTTCTTATATCATTGATTACATTTTTACTGACTCGTGGGACATTTTAGAGTTAATATGTTTCCAAACAATTTAATGTTAAACACACAATGATTTATGAACTCAATTGTAATTCAAAGACATTGTTACAGAATTTTCAACATGGACACTTCTGTCTTCAATTTTAGGTAAAAAAATAATGCATCTTTTGCTTTTACAGTTTGCGTAATTTTAAAATGAGAAATACTAAATATACTTAAGATATAATATAATTTTTTGAATTGTAAATATTTTTAACACATAATTTATAGACTGTAGTATATATATTCATCATTATATGATCAAACACATAGTAGTAATTATAAACTGGAGTTAATAACCAGTTTACATAAATATAACGTAAAATATGCAATGTCTAATAAAAAGTATTCATTGGTGACAACAAGGAATTCTTTCATTCTAATATATTATATTGAAGGTTTTATATTATTCCTGTATTTATATTTATTCAATCAACATCACAGATGGAGAAAAAGGTATGATAATTTCATGGAGATTATAATTCAAGAATTTTTATTAAATTATGACCGAAGTATATATACCACAAAACTTTGTGATAAATAACTTTTTAAAACCGTAGGTAAGTGCTTCATTGAAATTATTATTTCAAAAATAAAAATTTGACGGTATTAACCATTTGTTGTATTCTCACTCATCAGTGCATTTTTAAGGATATAAAAAGTAAAAAAAAAAAAAAAAAATAACGCACGAGTTTCTACTCTAAGTTATGTATAATAATACAATTCGATCACCTTTTTTTGAAAAGATATGAGACAAAATATTCCTTATAAGATACAATAATAAAAAATTTATATTTATAAATTAATGCGATTGTTATAATATCGTACTAAATTTAAGGAAATTAATCCTTATCTGGAGTAAATATTCTCTCCATTTATAATAGAAAACTACCATATCAAAGATATGAAACAGAAGCAGCAATAATAATAAATTTTATAATGTATTTTAAATCAGTATTATAACATGCAGTAAATCAAATTAAAGTAACAAAACACAAATTATGAACCTTAAAGTGTTCAGGATAAAGGAAAGAAAAATTTGCAGTGATTTGCCATGCAAAACTATTTGATTAAAATTGTTGTTGTTACATATAATTTAATTACATCAAAGATTGTTCAGTGTTTCTTTTGTAACCATCTGGAATCCAGCAGACATATATAAATATGATCTCGGAATGTAAAAAAAAATTGATTCATTTCAAAATAAGTAATCCAAAGCTTATGTTTTGTTTATTTATTCATTTTAGGCAGAATAGGAATTCAGAACCGCGTAGACGTTTGAAACATTGTAGTCAGTGAAGTGAGAAAAATCTTAAAAGCAGCAAAAAAATTTGAAGTATCAGGTTCATTATGAAACAGATTGTTTGATTAACTCATATTAGATAGAAATATAACTATAGATTCTCTGAGATATTGTTCAACCATAATTACTCCCAAAATGAACTATAATGCATTTATTAGTTTTATTAGTTTAGTCTTTATTTAGTTTGTATTAACCTTTTATTATAATCTGATTGTAGAAGGTGCTTTTTAAAAGTGGTGATATTAAGATCAAGAAAATGTACTTTCTTGGGAGGTGCTTAACCAATTCAGGCTTTTATCCGTACTTTGGCTGAAAATTTAAAGTAAGCCTGAACTTTGGGTCTACATATATTCAGGAGTAAATTAGAATTTGATAATAAATAATTTAAATTATTTTAAAAAGTCTAAAAATATTGCTATAGTCTTATTAAAAATTAATACTTTATAGATAAAGAAAGTTAAGGAATAAGATTTTAATAATTATATAAGAAATTCTTGCAGCTATTAGTCTTGTGAAGTTAATAATTGTTTTACTACGTATATTGCTTATTGAACTAGAGCCCTATTCGGCTCGGTTTTTGATTGATTGATTTGTAATCAAACAAAAATTGAATCTTCATTTTGATGAAATATAGAAGGAAATAAAATTGTTGATGACTTAAAAATTAAAGAGAGCTTAAATGTTTGAAAAGAATCAACAATGTTATCTTTTAATATAGAAGTGTTGCAGTAGCAACTATATGGAGGGTATAGAATGGAGGTAGATATCATATTCGGTTGATCAATCATGAAGCAGCAGTTTCTAGTTTGAATTTAAAAGAAATTTTGAGTGGAGATAAACATCGCCTCAGTGAAACCGTGAGTAAAGGATTTAATTAGCCAATAGAGAAGTACTCTATCGGTTTTGGGCGGAGCTTTATGCTTTGGTAGCGACAAACGGTAAAGTAGGTCCAACGCATGCCATAGAAAGGAGAATTTTCTCAATAGAGGATGACCCCAGGAAGCATTTTTAAAAAGGAATATTTTGAGTAGTACTTCACGGCTTGTGTATGTGTATATTATTTCTACGCAGGAACTACTTTCAATAAGTATTTAAATGACCGAGTTTTCAAATACTTGAAAACAGAATGTGCTTGAAGATTATACAAATTTGAGAACTGGGAAATATATGAAATTTGAGCTATTGAGTATTCTATTATCTGAAGAATGATGTTTTGAATTTTGAATGAAATTTGAGAACTGAGGGCTAAAAACTATGTATTTACTGTATTATCCTGAATGTAACGTGATACTAATTTTTTTATTATGAAAGTTAGATTAAAAATGATGAAATTAATTCGATCCATCCCTTTTAAATAACAAATTCAAAGAAAATGTAATTTAGTTACATAATAATTTTTTTAAAAAAATTAATAACACAGGCTGCATTCATGACAATAAAATTAAGTAATAAAAACAAATTAAGTTAAGTAATACAAACCAAATTAGGTAAAATTAAGTAATATAGTAAATTAGGTAAAACAAATTAGGTAGTAGCAAAATAACAAAAAGAGTTGTTACATTCTATTACCTAGATCTTGAATTTAGCTCGAGTCAATATTGTAAAGGGAAATGTTTCATCAAAAAGTATCGCGTTGTATTCGGGTTAATATATTAAATATGATTTTTAACAAAGATTGATTTTAAAGGAAAAAAAAATTGTAAAATCAATAAAAAAATTGGCTTAGTAGATTAGGCTCCCGAATAGATTAAAAAAAGTATATGAAAATAAACCAAAAATCAGAGCAATTATCCTGCACATAATTTATTTGAAAAAATTAAAAAAAAAATGTTTTGAAAAGACATAAAATTGGAATAATAATATATTTAATGTTATAACAGATTTTAGTAAGTGAAAATGAATGATTCGAGAATTATAAGCCTAACTATTCCCATCAACCAAATATGTTATTAAAAAGTGAATATAAACATGAATTGGAAAAAAGTTCTGAAAACTAAAATCCAAAAAATTAAATTAAAAAGAAAAAATATACATAACACCTAAATAATTCTTTAGGTATCAAAAACTAGAATAACAGATCCGAAAAATCATAAAAAGCACAAATATATATATATATATATATATATATATATATATATATATATATATA